>JAATNT010000250.1:0-98056 GCA_020137375.1 Fusarium chaquense
AGGAAGCCAACCTGGTGGAGGCAGTCAACCAGGCGGCGGAAGTCAACCTGGAGGAGGAGGAAGTCAACCTGGTGGAGGAGGAGGAGGAGGAAGTCAGCCAGGTGGTGGCGGCAAACAGGGTGGTGGTGGTGGTAAACTCTAGGTTTATGGTACTGGCAGTATGAGATAGCTACATATCAGATTGGAAACCACAGTTAGCTATATATCAGATTGGAAGACACATTCTTTACATTTCATATATACCACTTGCAAACCGCATCATTGTTTAGTAAATAAACAAGACTCAGCTCATCACACCTGAAGATATGAAAGTGAGGAAGTAACATCTTCAATTGTGACTACTAGGTGTGCTCCAAGTTCTGGATCACCACGTTCCTATCTTGTAATATAATAACAATAATACATTTACTCCTTCACCTTAGTTCTTAATGTCAAAGGTCTCATTGGTAGCCTCATGCTTTGCAGGACGGCTGACCAGTGGCTTCAATCCAGGAAGGGCGACAACAGTAATGGCAAGAGCCATCTCAAGCATGCTTAGTGGATCTAAAAGCCCATGTTAGACATCAGGTTCTGATGAGAAGATGTATGCTGAACAAAGATAACTTACAGACAAGGTTTTCCTGTCCAGTACCGACCTTGAGGGTAATGAATCGGACCATTGTGGTACAGATCGTCAGAGCGCCAAGTACAAAAGTGACCGTAACACCAGTCGAGGGCTTGAGAACGCCCTGGATGAGTAAGATCAAGGGAAGAGCGTAAACTATCAAGCAATCATTAATAAATGCAAATGCCATCGAAGTGTCCAGTATCACTTACCAGCAAAGTAGCAAGCCAGATTCAGGGTGAAGTTGAGAATGAAGGGCTCAGGTGCATAAAATACACTACAGGCGCCCTCTTCTTGGGACCACTGGACAGAGACGTCCTTTCCACAGAAGAACGTGTCGTCAAAGAGAATAACAAGGTATGAGACACAGACAAACGCGGTGATGCCATATAAGGTCTTGCGCATGGCGGAACTGACACCGTTGGAGGGCAAAAAGTACGCCCAATAGAAGGCCAGCATACTCAGTTTGGGAAATCCCATTCCGAAATCGTAAAAGTAGTTCGAGGCAAAAGAGATCTGGCCATATGTGTCAGTTGCGACCATGTCGTGATTGCATCTCGGTTTTCATACTTTGGACAACCTGACTGAGGTCTCGTAGTAATCCAAGACACCCATCTGGTATGTGAGCGTGTCGCAGATAATGAGCGCTAGAGCATTGAGAGCTGAGACGATCAAAAGCCAATCAGAAGTATCGAGTTTCTCGCGAGCACGAAAGAGACGAGCGTAGATTCGGAGGCCGACGAAGATGTACGATACTGTCAGAAGGATCCATTCCGAGATCCAGAAGTATGTCAGCACAAGACAGGAACAGAAGGCCATTGCGGGCGGGCGAGGTGATGGCTTACCATGCAATCCTTTCCATCAATGAAGAACGCCATGTTCAATGCTGGCAACGGCGCAAAAAAAGACAATGGAAGATAAAACTTGATCTAGAAGGAGTGAAAGAGCGTGGAACAATGCAGCTCGGTTTAAGCTATAAAGAACCATTTTCTTTTTACCTGGACCCTTGCAACGTTGGACATGACACAGAAATTAAAAAAAAGAACCCACCTCGGTTACGAAGAAAAAGTCAAACAGTCCATCAACAGCGCATGAATGTAACACATAGAGGTCCCTAGAAGGATGTGGCGTGATATTATCCGCTGCATTTGTGTGGCGCATATTCGGACCAGAACGACCAACACCAATCGACGTACCAGAAAACACGGGTGGAGGAAATTAGTAATAACGGACTTTCAGAGTCGTCCATGGGTTGAGACGGAAATAAAACTGGGCTTTTCTGATTCGCATGGGCGACCCTTGTGCAATAGAGAGACTCGAACAATTCCATTGGCTGACGGCTTCTTGTCCGTTGGGACCGGTAAGCCGAGAATAAGCCCCTGCGCGACATCCTGACACTTTATATGGTGAGAGTAATTGAGACGTTGCATTTGTTGGTTGTGTTTGTATGTCCAACAATGCAGGAGAGAAGCAAAGCTTTATTTACACACCAATGGTGAACCAGGTACACGCATCTTGTCCGGAGAACATTCTTATTACAGACTTCTACGCCACTTTTTCGAAAATGGGGTTGTGCTGTCATGGAATGAATGGAAGCTCCAACTGTTGGTTGTGCGAAAAGAGATATAACAGACTAAAACTTTTGTCTTGGTAAACACGCCATATGAAGAATGAACGAATGTAATCTATTATATCCGGGCAGTTCCCCGATTGACTCCCGTTTCGTGTTGACTGGTTACCCCGCTCTCTCGCAGAGCGCGACAGGCATTTTTCCGTAAGGTGTCATTAATCCGTTCCGGTCCCTGTTCGTCTTTCTGTCCCCCGCCAATCGCCATCCTCCCGTTGTTGGTAAGTCACGCTTACGCGGGCCGACTTGTAGATCCCTTGGAGGTTCGTAAGCTCCACTTCACTACCCGAGTCTTCCTCAGGGACTGCTGCTACGCGAGCAGTGGTCCCATATGGCTCAGCATGGCGGTCTCGGCCGCTAGAAAGCTTGTTGAAATGGCTCGACGATGTAACCGTTGCTGAGTGCTTGTGGTATCCGGAACCCGTCTGTGTTGTTCCTTGTTTTGTGGACCGTAGACCGAAGCCGTGGAGGAGAGACTTGAGTGCTGGTAGAGACACCACGACAATTGCAGCCGCTAGCTCGGTCATTGACAACACATCTAAACCCAAGATGTAAGTAAATGTAGTCAACAGAGTGATTACAAAAGGCCATGACTTACAAACATTAGTCCATGCATGAATTGTATCGATCGTGATGAATCGTCCAATACTTGCTCCCACGGTAATGATTCCCGACGCAAATATGGCAACAAGACCAACCATGTACCGTCGGCTAAGTTGGAGACCAAAAAGAAGAGGAAATGGTAGAATAAAGACTGTATTCCCGGGTCAGCGCAGCCTGGTGGATGTGAGTTGATAAAAATATACCTAAAATGTCCGAGACAAGGTTCATCGCCCAGTCAATGCGAAAGACCATCTTCGATGCGAACGTGCTACAATCTCCCTCTAGATCCCAATTGACCGCGACATTGGAGCCGCACCAGAAAGTATCCAGGAAACAAGTTGTTACCATGAACATCGCAGTCAATGCCGTGCTGGCATAGAGGGCCTTGCGCAGTATGGGGAGTGTCTGCGGAATAAGCTTGAAGTAAAGTGATAGCAACGCCAGCTTCGGTAGGTAGATTCCAGTATCATAGAAGTAGTTCCCAGCAAATGAGATCTTGGCCAAAGCGATTTGGTCTTCGATGCTTCGTGGCGGCGCATTCGGATCGTATTCGTCCATTCCTCCCAAGTTATACGCAGCTGTGTCGGTCCCAAAGAGAGCAGCGGCATCGATCCATGATGCGATGAGAAACCAGTCACTGATAGTGAGGGCTTGACGTTGACGAACAGTTCGAAGAGTCAATCGCGCAAGAACAAGGATTGATGCTACCCCGAAAAGCACGGCCTCGATGGGCTGCAAGATCGTTCACTGTTAGCAAGCGAGCACGATCCAGGAAAGGATTTGCAGTGTGGAGTTCGACTGGGACTTACCACGACGGCCTCTTTGGCGACGCCAGGCATAGAGAGTAAGAGTCAACAAGACAGCAACTGTCGCTAGCTTTATCAATATGGAAAGTCTTGGTCATAAATTCATTTCTAACGAAGATGGGATTGGCGTCAATTAAATCTAGAGGTCCCTTCCGTGTCGTCTGACATACATGAAGGCTGCGGGTGGCACGTCAAACGTCAAGCAAAAGGACTATACATCAGCACACCCAAACTCCAATTTACAGGCTAGAACGGAGTTTACCATCTCGTTTCGTGTGGATGTTCCGCGAAAATAATCTCGGAGCTCAGGCACAGTCATTCGGTTTCATGCCAACTCCGGACCTTTTGCGGAACAAGCATATGCATTTGTCTTAAAATGGTTGGAATCAGGGGTAAAAGGTGCTTATGCTCGGCTCTTCAACTGTGTGGCGTTAATTGAAGACCACATCTGGCTCGTATTATCCGTCTGCAAAAATGGTAGATTGCAAGACACGTACAGCCATTCGTTGAAATCAAAATGTCCAATCTGATGGCCACGACGATGACAAGGATTGCGAAACTGCTGTCGGATGAGAGTGGGCTCTCCCAAATAAGGGTACAGTGTTGGTCAGCTTTGAGTAAGACTAAAGTTCAATGTCACGCATTCGAATTTTTCTTTTCGGTCCGTTGAAGCCTGTTAATGAGGCACTAAATTAACCAACACCTTGCGTCTACGGCACAGTTACTGAAAAATCTCCGGGATATGCAAATTGTGACACGAAAAAACTGTAATTGCATCTGGCTAATAGTGCTGTTAGAATCTTCAAATGAGGAGACGGAAGTGTCGGGGCGAGTTCCGAAACGATCGACGTGACTAATGCTTGTGGTAGAGATTCAACCCATGCTGAATGCTCAGTAAAGTTGAGCTTGGCGTGGTAGATCAATTGGGGTAAATCAGTCTGTCGGGATAGTAAAATGTTTCACCGCTGAGAGTCAAAAGACAATATCAGCAGTACGGCTAGTACGCGATTAAGTCGGCTTCTTGGCTTGTTTATTTCTGTACCTGAGCTCTCCTCTTGTCCAATAACATGAAAGACCAACTGACGTACGGGCTGAGTGGGTCATAGAACGTACAATCCTCGTGCATTCCTATTATACTAGTGAAGTGGAGACTCTGAACTTCATGAAATTGACGGTCCTATCAAGAAATGCGCGTTCAGTACTGACAGCAGTCGATGTTTGAGCCTAGTCTTATGTCGTGATGTAAATTACAATGTAACAGCAAATCATAGAGCATTAATATAGTTGAAGAACGCCTGATGATGAGGCACATCTAGATTGTAAAACAACTGACGACTTTACCCGGTCAGCATTACATGACAATTGCTGCTTGATGTCACGTGGCTATCTGTGACCTAGATTATGTAATAATTCACGTGTTCCTTCCAAACTGGGCTATGGACCTCTTAGCTCGAATCCCGGTCTAACAGTTTTATAAAGAATTATGTTCTTCCTTATGACTCTGATGCAATCCTTACTGGCTGTATCACGGGATAACCTGGAGATAAAGGACCAAAGTCAACTTGCTACTGGAGTAGGTCCAATAACCAAAGTACTGCAGGGGTGAAAATAGCTTATTGTGTACAGTTTTTTACAGTGAAAAGTTTTAAAATATATCTACGAAATCAAATATCGTCTTCAAAAACATGACAAAGAATTGAATGAAACAATCATTAATATATCATCCTTTTCTTCGAGATCTTGAATATGACTGATAAATTTTAGACTCTACTATCTTTTGTAAATAGGTAAATAAAACAGGATCTATTGTATAGGGTAGTAGTTCTATACACTGGCTCTCGATGGCGTCTTTTACTAATTTCTAACTATTAATTTACTTAATACTGGCGAGTTGGCAAATTTACTATACTAATTAATACTATCTTAGTAAAGCAATCTCATTCTATACATGAGAAAACGGTTTGACCTATCTGAATGCTGCAGGTATATGAATCTTCATTGTGTGACTCTAAATGTGGTCCATCAGATAAATACGTAAACGTTGAATAACTGCAGAGACACATTCCATAAGGAAATGAAATATCAGCTTCTGACTGTGTTCATCTGGCTCACAGACAAGTTGCAATGTTGTGCGCCAGACGATAAACAGAACCGCATCACAGGCTGGGTTTCATGGACCTGATTCTGGTTCGAGGCTGAATCTGTCATACCAATGCCAATACCTCGTTAAAAAAAAGGGGAGAAAGAAAAAGAGAGTAAGAAAGCATTGGAGGCGAAGTAAAATATAGACCTTGACGGACAGCTTGTACTACATCTGAAAAACCGCCTTGAACCTCCTTTCTGGGATGCCTGATAGAAGTTAGTCTCGTAAACTACCAAGTGGTCAAATTAGACTGTTTCATGAGACGCATGGTTTAACCCAATCGTTGACGGGCTTTCCAATCCTGACCCATCGCAAAGTTAGCAGGTGACGGTAACACCTGTTATAACTCCAAAATCAGAGCCGGTTCATTGCAAATACTCAAAAGTTGGTTCTACGGACGTTTTGAGCCATGCGATAGGCAAATGGACACCAAGACTTCTTGGGGGTACCCTTTGAATCAAGGAAGTGGGAAGGAAGTGCAGTCTATCTGAGATATGCAGAAGTAACCCCGCATGCGGTAATTGCATCTGTGTAAAGAGTGAGAAAGAAGTATAACTAAGATGCCATTACGACGACATTGGTATCACGGTCAATATGTACAGTCGTTATGCTTACGTATGGACAGAAATTGTAGGTATAAGCGGCTTATCAAGAGCTTGACGAACCTAGAGGACAACCTCACAACTTGCTCGTCAGTCTAGACCTTCGCGCACCCGGAGCCTTCACAATTTGCTCGAAAGATCAAGTTGAGGACTACTTCGATACTTGGCATTACGCAAATAAATCACGGCTTCAATATTACTCAGGATGGTTATATCTCTGCAAGGGAGGAGGAGTACAGAACTTAGACGAGCGGGATGCGTCATCATTGCTCAGGTAAAGAATACATCATAAGCTAATCTCACCGCCCATGTAAATGGTAGGCCAGGTTGAAGTTGACCTCTTTAAACCAGATATCTCCATATGAGTCTATCTGAACGAGGTTGATGGGTCCAGCGGAAGAGAATAGACTATATATTCATTTCAGACTATAGACTACTCCATCATGACTACTCCTCCTCCAGAGCTCATGGTGATCATAAGTCTTGGTAAGAATGTACAGTTGTCTTACTTTTGAACCACAAGTCTACATTCCCGCATGTGACAAGGAATAAGAGATTGCCCTGGTATATTCGCGATACCATCGTTGAGCCTGTAGGCTACGCTCTATCTGACTCCCAAGTTGAATTTTACCATCTAGGGATCTTTTTCTATTCTTCAATCGTGTTGATCAAATATGGCAATTGCCATTTCGGCGTCAGGAAAGACTGTCACAAGAGCGAAGTTACGTGATTAACAGTCAGGCAGGATGTAACACGCGAGGCGAGACGCAAAGCTAACGTGTTCTTTACAAAGGTCATTATTAATTTACATTGTGTTTGGTTTCACCTTGCCTCCCACTTCTATCATATCGTTGGACATTTGAAGATCAACCTAGAAACCCCATCGCGTGTAGTGTTTCTGCACATTTACAGGCAGTCTCCAATGAAGTTATGAAGTCGTGGATTGTCACTGCGCGTTCATTCAAGAATTTTCAGACTTAAGAGATCTTTTAAGCCTTGCATGGGATCATTCATTATATCAGTTCATTCCTGCTGGAATATCTGCCACTGCCTTCAACTTAGACTACCAAACACTTGACATGCTCTTACAGTAGTCATTGGTCCCAATCGCCAGGAACGTGGTGGATGACCCAATGAAAGGACTCGTGTTGACACATCGTCGGGCTCGGTACCGAGCTTTCTGTCATTTGCAAGAACAATGTAGATCTCGTACAACCCCGCGCGCTTCGCTAACCAGTCCAAGGCCCGGATATCGCCTTCGGAAGTCGTATGTGAATTTGCGGGGTACGGATCTCGTCCCTTCGGTAGGTTCACGCTACGATTTCTGGGGTAAGTTGTGCAGTACGCTCGCCAACGGGGACTGGACGCCTATTCTGGTAGTTTGAGTTTGTCAATAATCCCAGTCATCACGACATGTCCAACAACATTGCATATAAATCCTCCCCAACCAACATCGCAATGCACTGATCACCACCAAGCAAAGACTGCCATCCAGCATGGGCGTTTTTACCAAGTTTCGATATTTTAATCGTCGTCTCGCGTTATCTTGTGTGCTTATTGCCGTATCAACGTTCAACTATGGCTTCGACAATCAAGCTTTCGCCACTACACAGGCGATGGATGCATTTGACAAACAATTTGGCGTCTGGAACGAAGCAACTAAGACATATATCCTTGGGCCGTCCTGGCTGTCGTTATTCAACAGCTTGAATTATATTGGCTTCGCTGCTGGTATGTACCCATATAATACAATCGTGTTCGAGAGCTTACATGTGCAGGTGTTCTCATTGGGACTTGGATTTCTTCGCGGTGGGGCCGACGTTGGTGTATGTTTATCATGAGCGTGTATGCTATTGGTACAGCTACCATCGCCGTAACTTCGTTTCATAGAGAGCAGATAATGGCAGCTCGAATTCTTAATTACGTCTATGTCGGCATGGAGCTTGGCGTTGTTCCAACCTTCCAGTCCGAAATCGGTACGGGGGAATCACTTATGATTATTGATACGCCGCTAACAACAAAAGTTCCGGCTCAGGCTCGTGGGTTCATGGTCGGGTCGTACCAACTTAGCTTGGCAGTCGGCGGTCTAGTCATCAACAGTATCTGTTTTGGAACGAGTTCTCTCCCTGACAACCGCGCCTGGCGTATTCCCCTCGGGATGTTCTACATTGTTCCGTCAATCGTTATCGCTTTCATTTGGTTCATTCCAGAATCGCCTCGTTGGCTTCTTCGACAAAACAGAGTGGAAGATGCGCGCAGAAGTCTGAGAGAAATTCGCCACCGTGCTTTTACTGACCGTGAAATTGAAGACGAGTTCCAGGAGCTTCAGGTCTCTCTGGAGAATGAAATAGAGCAAGGTCGATTTATTGACCTATTTCGAGGGATTAATATCAAGCGAACTCTTATTGTTATGGTGGTCAACTTCTTCCAGCAGGCCAGTGGTCAGGCATTTGTATCGCAATATGGTGCGGTTTACGTTAAGACGCTTGGAACTGTCAATCCCTTCGGATTCAGCTTGATTACAGCAGCCATCAACATTGTCACGATCACTTGCATTCTTCTCTGGGCTGATATTGTTGGGCGACGGCATGTACCACGACCTTAACTCATGGATTACACTAATGATGATTAGAGTTCTCCTCATTGCATCATCCTGCACCATGCTTGCTGCCATGATCACTATGGGAGGTCTTGGTATCGAATCTCCTGTTGACGATGCGAGAAAGACGGGTGTAATAGCCATGATGGCTATTTTCGCCTGCGGATTTTCCCTCGGCTGGGCACCTCTAGTCTATGTGGTTACTACTGAGGTGTCCGCCCTCCGCCTTCGAGATCTAACCTCACGTGTTGGGTTTACAACAAATGTCATCATGAAGTTCGTCTCCCACCCCAATTTCATATCCTTAATGCTAATGCCGCTCCAGTTTCGCCGTCAACTTCAGCATCCCGTACCTGACCTTCGATACGTACGCTGGTCTCAACAGCAAAGTCGGTTTCATCTTTGGAGGAATGATGGCTACAGCCATTGTGTTCGTCTACCTTTGCGTACCGGAATGTAAAGGCAAGACTCTAGAGCAGATAGACTTCCTGTTTAACCAAGGCGTACCTCTAAGAGATTTTGGAAAGGTGGATGCGACCGAATTGATGCGTTCTGTACAGGGGCAGGATAGCTTGTCAAAGGTACATGTTGAATTTAACAAGGGCACTACTGTAGATGCAGAGAATCGCGTATAGACATTGGAGTTGGAGATGTTGAAACGTTGAAGGTGGACGGGGAAGATGCAGGATGGATACAGATCGTAACTGTCTAATATTTATCTGTACTGGTATCGGTACAAGCCTTCATTTAGAGATCGAACTGGTCCAAAGGAAATCCAAGATCTTGGTTTCCAAAGAACATATCAGTTGAATTGATGGTATCATAGTCAATAAGTGGAAAGCCAAGTGATGCAAATGAGTCGAGGGATGCATCTCCCGTTAACTCCGTGAGGTCTTGACTGTTATTCGTAGTCGGGAATGACCAAATGTCTTGAGCAGAAGAATCTCCGGGACGTGGCGATACGACGTCTGCTTCAAGCAGGCTTTGATTTAAACTTGAATGCGGAGCTCTGACGGCTGGGTCTTTATCCTCCTCATCTTCCGGTGCAAAGGCATGCTTAGAGCGACGGTGCAACTTCTCCTGTAGTCGCAGCGCTCCAGGAGACGCAAGTCTGCGTAGATGTCAGTAATATATCAGACTCCTATGCTGTAGACTCACGGAGAACTGGGAGATACGTGTCCTGTCCCCAATCGTGGTATCAGATTCTTTATATCAATCACCTATGCGTCTATAAGCCTATAAGTCCCGATAAAACGAGACAACAACTCACGCAAGAGGCAGTCAATTTGGCCTCTGGCTGGTTTTCGGATACAACAAGCAAAATATCGGTGAATTTCTGCTTGACTACTTGCAGAGAAGATTCTCCACTCGGTGGAAGTAAACCAGCCAAACTATCGATCATCTTGACAAATTGATACATCACCACAGCAAACGTGGTGGTCCCAACATGACTACTTGTCTCCATGTGCCGAATCTTGGACCACATGTCGATAAATCGTAGAGCAGTTTGGAGACACTGATGTTGACAATAATCTATGTAAGCTGTTGGTGTTTGGTTGACTGCCTCAGGTGATACCGCTTCGCGGATACCTGGGGTTAAGAACCGATGTAGATCACAACGAGAACTTAACAGAATAGTATGAAGTGTTGTGTACGTGCGCGCTTCATCTGAATGACACATCAACATGAGTCTGTTATCGTTGAGCTGGAGCTCGTCAGGCAGGGACTTCTCGAAAGATGTAAGTTCAAGATCTAACGATCGTAACTGCTCACGACTAGTATAGGGAGTGTTTCCACTTAGAATGACCTGTCGAGTGTATCTTGAAGAGTTTTAGTAATCGTCTTTCAAATCGAACCGGCATCTTACCGAAGGACTCTATCGCGAATGTCATATAGCTGGAGCAGATACGCCAACACGTTGAGGTCAGTTCCACTGCCGTCTTTACTCCCCATGAAAGGGGCCTTGGATTTTAACCCAAGTTGGAAGTCATGCTGGCTACAAGGTAATCTGATGTGCATTCTTTGAGTTGGACAAATGGTCAAATCTTCAATACCCCCGGAGAAGATCTTGTCCATTGAATATATTGACCACATTAAGCGTCGAAGACATTCTTGTCTGACGGGATCCATAGACGGACGTTCATAATTGAGTCGCTTCGTGAACGCTACCCTGGAAGCGACAGAGAGTAACACCCAAACATCCCCGGTGAAGCGCATCGAAAACAAAAACTTGACAACAAGCATCAAAGCTTGAAGTTTTGGTATTGACATATCGCCCATCCGGTTCACCAATGCGTGCTGGACTTGAGTCATCCATGTAGTGGCTGTTGAGCTTTCTACTCCATGGGAAGGTGAAAGTCGTATTGCTGAAGCACAAATGGCTTTCAGCAGTGTGCTGTCGAGTTTTCCTTGACTCCATTCGGCAATTGTAGTGGCTCGATGGAGGTAGACACAGTCGGCAATGTCAACATTGTCAAAATATGTATCGAGACATCTTCTAATTGCGTCCCGGCTCTCGTGTGAGAATATCCTGGAATGTGAGTTAAAAAGCGTGACCTACGATTAGATAGAAGACTGCAAGAACATACCGGCCTGCATACTCACCCACGACATTAGATATATGCATTGGGCGATCCTGGCGGGGCATGGATCCATGACCTGTTTGGAGAGTGCTTTCAGAAGACGCAGGCGATTCTATACTGATGTTGGAACTTGACACCACATGATCGCCTCCAAAATGACATTCATGTCTTTGTGCTTGGCATCGAGCACAGGGCATCGTGCCTGAGCACTTAGCCTTTGCCAATCGGCAAACGTTACATGCGCGAAGAATCCTCCGCCTCTTGATTCCAGCTTCGGTCAAGTCTTGACCAGCTTCTGGTTCGGGAGTATCTGCGACATAGCTACACGTCAACTCCAACTTCTCGCAACGTTCACACCCGAAGTTTCGACGATCGCATTTGACCTGGCAATGTCAATCAGTGGAGTACCCCGCAAAAGCCCAAAGCGCACAAACCTTTCTACCGCGGCATTGTTTGCATGCGAGTTGCTTGCTTTGTGGGGGACAACCAGCCCGGTTCGGCGAGTCGAGAGAATCCATAGCGAGATCCGGGCGAGTTCCAGGCTGTTTGGATGAGTGGGCATTGGTTGGCTTTTTACAATGTTGAATAGAGAGCACGTCAACCAAGCACCGAATGGCGAGAGGGGCGAGATCCGTTAGATGTGGAGAACGACATCCGCGACTAGTGACGAGCCAGTCCAGTCATGTAAGGGCTTTGCGACCATGACTAGAAAGATAACTACATCATGAATGACAGCAATTTAGACGGAGGTTTCTTGCTCAGACACAATCTACAATGTCTCAGTCTCATTCACTCCCACCAAAGCCCCTTCCATTGAAGGTTGACTCTGAAAATGGAGGGAATAAACCGAACTACATCATTTTTATGCCCGATCAATTAAGATTCGACTCTCTTGGCTGTACAACCCCCAACTCGGGTATCAAAACTCCAAACATCGACGCATTTGCTGCACGGGGAAGCCTTTTCACAAATTGTTTCACCCAAGCATCTGTGTGCTCCCAATCACGATGCAGCATGTTTACAGGAACATATCCTCATGTCAGTGGTCACAGAAGTCTTGAAAATCTCATTAAGCCATGGGAACCGAACATCTTCCGCAGTTTGAAAGAGTCAGGATATCACGTCGCCTGTCTTGCTCCACGCGGAGACACTTTTGCACCGACTGTAACTGAGTTGAGTCTCAGTGAATACGGATTTCTTGAGACACCAGAGTTTGTTCCCAAGTTTGCTGGAGGTGGAAAGGAGGTTGATGAGAGTATCTGGGGGCGTCTGTTCTACCGAGGATTGAGAGATGCCGATAAGACGATGGATTATGATGAAGCGGTTGTGCGATCAGCTTTGGCATGGTTGGATTGCCCTCCTAGGGATCAACCATGGGTTTTATTCATGCCACTCATATTTCCTCACTGTCCTTTTCAAGTCGAAGAGCCATACTTTTCCATGTACGACCGTTCAGAGATTTCTGGTGTCGAGGCGAAAGTTGAAGAAAAGACTGGGTATGAACCGCAGTACATGAAAGCAATTCGTGAAAAGTACGGGACGCATCGCGCGACGGACGAGATCTGGAAGGAGATAAAAGCCACCTACTATGGTATGATCTCAAGACTTGACGATCAATTTGGACGGGTGCTCAAGAAGGTGGATGAGCTCGACATTTGGGAGGATACTGTTACTATGTTTTTCACTGATCATGGTGAGTATCTTGGTGACCACGGGCTTATCGAAAAATGGCCTTCTGGTCTTTCTGAGACATTGGTCCATGAGCCTCTCATCATCGGCGGTGCAGGCTTACCAGAGGGAAAGAAGGTTGATGCAATGACAGAAATGGTTGACCTTGTGCCGACTCTGCTCGAAATGTCTGGGATCGGAGAGAAGTTCGCCCACAATGGATTATCATGGGTACCCCTGCTGTGTGGTGGTGCAAAAACGCACAAGCAGTATTCTTTCTCTGAAGGTGGTTTTCTCACTTCAGAAGAGCCTATTCTTGAGCAAGCACCCTACCCATACGATCTGAAAGCGGGGCTGCAACACGAAGATACGACTTTGGTGGGCAAAGCTATCTCATTGCGTGACGAGAAATGGACTTATGTCTACAGACTATACGAACCAGCAGAGTTATATAACCGTTCTACTGATCCCCACGAACTACATAATCTTGCGGGAGATCCAGATTATAAGGGTTTGGTGGACAAATATGAGAAAGCTACATTGAAGTGGTTGTTGGAAGGGGCTGATGTAATGCCTTGGGCGAAAGATCCGAGATTTCCCGAGGTCAAGTTGAAGAGTCCAAGAGAGCAGATGGAGGAGAGGTTGAAACAAGTCAGGTAGTCCGTGATCGGAGACCAGGTACTTTTCATGATTTTAAACTATAAAGTTCCCCACATCCATCAGCTCGTGCATAGTATACTCTACCACATCTTTTTTATTAGTCACAATGGCCTTCCAAAGCGGAGACAAGACCCAGGCGGGGAACCTTGACCCAAACGATATCGCCTTGGACAAAATCGTAAAGCCAACTGATCCGCTGGCTATCGATGAGGAGCTCGCCATCGCGCTCGCTAGCTATGTTCCCGGAAACCTTGACGAGAAACGTCTCGTTCGGAAGATTGACTTTACCCTTTTACCTTGCTTATGGTGGATGTACGTCCTTGCATACCTGGACCGTGGTAACATTGTAATGTTCTCTCCTGCGACTTCTACATTGAAATCTTACTGACTGTTCAAGGCCAATGCCAATGCGGCTGGGATGAGTGAGAGTCTTAACATGAGAGACAATGGTATGAACTCTCTTCACCGTTTCAAACGATACTGATTGTGCTCCCTATCAGATTACTCACTCCTCGTATACCTATTCTTCGTCGGTTATTTCCTATGCGAGGTACCGTCCAACATGATCATGAATAAATGTCGACCTTCGATCTACCTTCCTACCATAGTTTGGGTTTGGGGTTGTGTTGTTATCGCCTTGTCCCAAGCTACGAACTACAGGGGCTTTCTCGCTGGGCGCTTCTTCCTTGGATGCATCGAGGCAGGTCTCTTTCCTGGCGCAATTTATCTTTTGACCTGCTGGTATACTAAGAAGGAAATTGGTGAGCGCGATTGTGATCCGAGGGTGAACATTCGACTAAAAACATCGCAGGCAAGCGTTTTTGCATTTTTTACACGTCAGGATGTATCGCCCCAGCTCTAGGTGGAATCATGGCTGGTGCTATTGTCAAGAGTCTTGATGGTGCACAGGGAATTCCTGGCTGGCGTTGGCTTCTCATCGTCGAAGGTGTTCTCACAGTAGTCTGCGGATTTGCTCTGTATTTCCTCCTGCCAGACTATCCGCGCAACGCCCGCTACTTCTCACCTGATCAGAGACGCCTTGCGCAGATTCGAATCCTAATCGACCGGCAACTTGGCGTACGAAGCACAACTCTCCGGATGACTTCATGGCAAGCTTTCAAGGCTGTCGTAATGGATGGCAAAACGTGGTTCTTTCTTGTTGCATACAGCATTATTATCCTTGGCATGTCCATCTCATATTTCGTGCCTACGATCCTGAAGACTATGGGCTATACAAACGTCACGGCTCAGTGGATGACGGTCCCCATCTGGATCACTGGAGCAATTTGCCAGCTTGCTCTATCATGGACGTCAGACACATTGCAAGACCGAAGATGGCACATCGTCAGCCTCTACGGTCTCGCCGCTATAGCGTGTCTCGTATCAGCCTTGATCAGCTCTGCTGTAGCTAAATACGTCATGATGTGCCTGCTCGTTGCCGGCCTTTACACCGGTCTACCGCTCATGTTGAACTGGACAAGCGAGTCGATTCCGTTCCCAGATCAGAAAAGATCTGTTGCTATCGCTTTTGTCAACTCGTTTGGGCATTTGGCTATCATCTACGGTAGCTACTTATGGCCTAGCAATAATGCTCCACAGCATCTTATCGGCTTCGCAACGCTGACCGCTACATGTGCTTTCGGGTGTGTCATCGCGGTTGCGGCGCCTTGGTATTTTAAGATTCTGCCACGGGAACCGGTGACGAAAGCTGAACGAGACTTGAGGACTGCAACGTCAGGATCATAAGATGCAGGAATCTTAGAACTGTCTAACGCACCATGCAATTTTAACTCTTTCTTAATGCTTGGAGATGGACAATGAACCAATTAGTCTCTATCCAATCACCCTGTGACGCCTTCACTGCATGTTTGCCGTTGTGATTAATAATGCTCTAGGTTGTATCCGTGTAGACAAGCTACTGAAAGCCTGGCCAAAGCAGCAAAAACTGACAATTCAGTATCTTGCAAAACTGATCAATCGATACCAACAAACGGCAATTCACAACGAGAGGAACAGCACTGTTCTCTAGTACAATAATAATATGTAACTATATGTCAATTGTAGGGTAATTACATTACGGGGCTTCGGCGAGTAAAACAACACCCGAGCCATCGAGTTCCTATTATGTTGGCTGAACTACACCGAAAATAGAAGGTAGATAAGCAGCCGAATGATAGTCGACACTAGACTACAGTAGGCAGTCGACATGAGATGCGGGGTTACCAGTATCAGTGCAATGTTTTGTTCTGGCCACCCATCGTTCTTGATATCCATACTACTTGCAACTCTGCTATCAATTATATCTTGGCTAAAGTTGTCTCATTGCCAATCATATCCTGAAGGAAGTTTTCTTCACTTCTCAGTCTGGCCAGTGACTCCTCGAATAACCGGGGAAGTCCGGTATCGGAGTAGGTTATATCCTGCAAGGCCATGCGACTGATAGCCTTGGCAGCGAGGAAGATTTGAGGCATACCGTGCCCTGTGAAGCCACCCATGATGAACATATTTTGCCTTCCAGGAACTTGCCCAATCCTTGGAAGCCCGTCTGAAGAGTAGCCCATAACTGTATCAAATTGGTTAGCCCTAGGAATTGATGGAATATGTTGTACTTACTCCCAGTCCAAACCTGAGCAGTGTACGCACCACTGTTTTCCCAACCGCGAAAGTGTCTTTGCATGTATCCATCAAAGTAATCTCTTGCCCTTTCTATGAGTTTTGTGTCATCGACATTACCATACCAGTCTCCAGTATGTCTGAAGTAAGCTGATCTAGCGCCGCCGACGATGATACTCCCGTCAGGTCGAGGGATCAGATAGTCAAAGTCCTGGGGACTGAAACGAAGGGCATAAGAGTCCGCGAGCATTGGTGGATTCGGCGCGACGATCCTGCTGCATATGGCGCGATATGGGATGATTTTGTCGCGGTACTCTGGTAGAAGAGCAGCAGTGTAAGCATTGGCTGCTATAATAACCTTTTGAACTCGGATAGATCCGCGGTTGGTTGTGACAATCCATCTCCCAGTGGAATCCGGAGAAGCCGAGATATCTGTTACAAGGGTGTTGGTCTGCAAGTTCAGATTCTCATGGCTCAATGCCTCGGAAAACATGTGATGGATTAGCTTGTAGGGCCAAAGATGGCCTGTAGTATACTTGAAAGCACCTTTGGCACCTTTGATACCGGAAACCTATTTTCAGAGCGTCAGAGATTATACACCTATGGTGTTCCTTGATAAAGGTCGGAAATAAAAGATTTGAAACATACCATCTCAGCATATTTGCCATCTATGTAGAACGCTTTTTTAGTGACGCCTACACCGTTGTTGATAAGATTGTCATAGCCTTTCTTGAGAGCCGAGTTGTGCTCTTCTGATAGCTGCACATCCACGGCCTGGGTTATCATGAAATCGCAATCCACGTTGTTGTTAATGATGTAATCTTTGACCGCTTCCAAGTTGGCGAGCTCAAACTCAGCAATTTCGGCTGCCGCATCAGCGCCGTGTTTCTCAGCCATTGTTGAGCATAAGTTGTATACATCTGGCTTGACGTGGCCGCCTTTTTTGATGAATGTGAGACAATTACTGAGATCAGGGTAGTTGTGACCAACCATTTCTTCCAGTGGCACCAGAGCATAGCTCACGAGCTTCCAAGACAACGATCGACCTGTCCTTCGACTCAGGCTGCGACAGCATGTGTGTGACGAGAGACGCGCCCGAGTATCCTGCGCCAATGATGATGATATCGCACTCCGAAGGTAATTGAGCCGTAGACCTATGGTTATCCAACACTCCCGGAGAAGAGCGCCAGAAAGACGACATCCCATTGGGAGATGGAAATGGTCGTGAAGTCATTGTGTGCAGGATAATGATGGTGACGTATGCTTGTATTGAATGGTAACGGTACAAAGGACGAGCGAGTTGATCGATGTCTCGTGAGGGGAAATTTGAGTGCATGGTTGGTAGTCTGGCGACTCTTGATAAACTTTATCACGTTGCAGGGATCCGAACTTAAGATGGAGTGGGTCCATTACTAAATATACCTGCTGCGAAGAACACCAGCACTTACAAGCCAAGGTCGCAAAATATGGATATACACGCTGAGGACAACGGCATCAAAACATCCATCCATATTGCGAGAATAACATACGAATTAAGAAAATGGCAGACGGTAATTTACATTACAATATATTAAAGTGAACTAGGGCTGTGTTTCTCAAGTATTGGATTTAACCTTGCAAAAGCTATGGAAACAGAAGGGTAATTGATGCTATTCGATGATGATGACCCAGAGTCCTTCAAGGTTTAGCCTTGCCACCAAAAGAGATTCTCATGAAACCAACAATAGTTTCGGAGAGGAACTTCTGGAGATAAGCAGCATCAACCTCTCCCACAATCTGCTGCACAGCCTTTTGGGCTGATGCGGGCAGCTGCAAGGCTCGGATCAATTGAGGGAAATCCGTAAACGATCCATGAACAGTCCCTTTGACTGAGACCTCCTTCTTGGGTCCTCGAAGCTTGGCGTAGAATTTCTTCCACGTCGTATCCTCCTCGCTGTGGTTGGGGCGGCCGATGAGGAAAAATGGTTTGTCCAGTCCTTTGCTAAGAGCAGGTTCAAAAATCTGACCATCCAAATCCATTCCTCCACAAATTCTCATATCGGACAGAGACGCCACAGCCGCGCTGGCACCGCCGAGAGAATGGCCAAGAGCGACTATCTTCCTAGTATCGACCGATCCAGGGAGGCCTTTGAACACCTTTTTCTGAAAAGAGGGTTGCAAGACCTTGGAAATGACGAATGAGATATCCGTGGCTCTGACCTAAGGAAAAGAAAAATGTCAGTATAGATGGTCAAAATTTGTGAGAAGGTTCCTTACCTCAGTCAACTTGATAAGAGACTTTGTGGTCTCGGGGATGTTGCCAGTCTTTATAACCTCTCCATTGGGGAATTCAATAATGTCGGCATCGAAAGGATGGTCAATCAGAACCACGATGTTTCCGTAACTAGCGAGCGAGCGAGCCATGTTGCTGTAGAGCAGTCGAGAGTTGCCAGCGCCGGGCGAGAAGACAGCAAGAGGGAAAGTTTTCTTGTTTTCACATCCCTTTTGTGAAGCAGGCGTCTTGCAGACGACATAGTCAAAAGCGGCAAAGGTATCGTTGGAAAGACCCATACTCTGCGCCTGCTGTCCATAGAATTGGGCAACGGCTGGAGTCATGTAAGGGACTTTTTCTTCAGAGCAGTCGGCTGAAGAAATTGGCCAGAAGATAGAAGCAAGTGCCTGTCTGTGGCCCTTCTTTGGATCGTATGGGTCGATTCGTCGGGTGTCGGTTAGGCCTTGAACGCGAAGTGCAACGCCATATGGTCCGGTAGGATTGGGAAGGGTGATGGCATTGCTGATTCCCAGAAGGGATAGAAAGAGAAGAGAAAGATGCATAGTGAAATTGGCAGTGAAAGTTGTTCAATTGTGTGATGGTGTGGAGTGGTGATAGCAAGACAGCTTTGGCAGGAGAGAAAGCTATACTTATAGTGAAGATGAAGAGATCATGTAGTAATAAATTGAATATGTCCAAGCTCGTGAGACATAACATGTTAGCAGCACAGCCTTCTGTCTTACGTGGTGGTTTTCCATGCGTCTTCCAGAAGATCAGCCACGACTACCCTCAATGCAGTCAAGTTCCTGCGATATAATTTCTCTCCAACGTGAATGGAAGCTCGCTTATGAAGATAGTGGAGCGCGCGACAAATCAAGCTTGTTATTTAAAGTTCAGCTTGTCTGAGTGTGGGTGTTGTTATTGGCCAGAGATCTGCCCACGACAGTAGCGTCGCTCAATTGTATCCCCAAAGGGAATGGCGAGTTGCACAGACCAATCTCGCTCAATCGATACCGCATTCAGTATAAATCAACATTCATTTTCCCTTGCTGAATCATCAATCATCATTCCGCATCAAACGACTCACGACATGAAAATCGCCATGAAGATGCCAGTCGGACCATTTGATGGACGTAAGAAACGATCGCGATGCTTGGCATGCATTAAGAGTCATCTCAAGGTTCGTGCAGGCAATTTTGATAATTTGCTTGTCTAGTCTAATATTGTTGTTCAGTGTTCTGGAAAGTCGCCGTGCAATAATTGTCTGAAGAAACAGATTGCTTGCACATTCGAGACACAGAAGCCAATCAAAATCTACATTGACCATGCAGAGTCTGACAGGAGGATCGACGCTCGCTTAGCCTGTCCTGTTCCCTGCAAAAGCACATCTCCCCAAATGGGTATCAGCCTCTCAAATGATCAGGTTTATTATCTTTCTCACTACTTTAACACATTCATTCAACGTAATATCGTCAATCCCACAACGGAGGGCTTTAACCATGTGGTCAGTTTGATGAAAGACAAAGTCCCGTATGGATTCCTCCATCATGCTGTTCTTTCGATAGGGGCCATGCAAGCCGTCAAATTAAACTCGTCGGAAGGAATTGAACCCAGTAAGGCTTACGGCTTGGCTGTTGGTCACTACTCAATGTCGGTCAGGGGGTTGAGACAGGCACTTGACCAGTTCCATCAACGACCCAGTCCTCTTCATTACGTTCTATGGACGACACACCTTCTAGGACTTTTTGAGGTAAATAGTGCTTCAAGCATGTCCTCTTTAGTTATTGCTGACTGACATTTTGGAGCTTATGACTGATCAATCAGGAGCGGGCTGGGTACAACATCTGGTTCATGGTACCTCCAAAGCCCTTGTTGCTGCAGGTCCAACGGCATGCCAGTCAGTTCTTGGTCGACGCTTTTTTGCCGAAATTCGGGTATTCGAAGCCTGCCGAGCGATCATATTCAATGAGCCTACGTTTCTCGCAAATTCGGACTGGATGCTTCTCTCTGGGGAGATACAGGATAAAAGTCAAAACTACAATGGTGGTTTACATGAACTTCTTAATATCATTGTTTCATGCTCGACGCTTCGTGTTCGGTAAGAACTACTGGTCACACTAGAACTCAGATCTAACTGATGCCAGGGTTCGTGGACTTCTCTACCCCGCAGAGACCCAAGCCCCAGACCGGCAGGAAACAAGTCACGATAATGCCTACGATATCGCATTAGAGGGTTTCCACCTTAGACAAGCTCTTATCGACTGGGAGGCTACCTTGCCTACAACAGATGACGAAGCAAACGGCGACCTGGCACCCAAGAGCTTTTCCTGTCTAGCACAAGCCTTCTTTGCAGCTACAAGTATTTATTTGTCTGGAGTGTTTGACTACGAAATGCCATACTGGCAGGACATGGGCATAGTACCTCCAGTTTTGAGTGAAGACGAGATTCAGAGGCATGTCAGCAGCATACTTGTAAGTACAAACACGATTCTGGAAAATTCTCCGATTTCGCCCTTATTGGTGCTTTTCCCATTGCGTGTTGCAGGAGCGCGATCTTGGCATCAGTGGCAACGGGATCGTATCATGCAGAGCCTCTCGGTAGTAGAGATGACATTTCCTGTTGCTGCTGCTTTCAAGGCTGATCTACAGGGCGTATGGGCACGTCGAAACCCTCAGATGTAGAATGGAGAGTTACAATCCACGCATTGGCTATTGGGATTAATGAAATAAGTATTGCAAATTTATAAGAAATGACGACGAATCAGTAAATGAATGACCAAGCTCAGATTAAGAATGACACTGAGAAAGGGTAAACTCGTGATTATCTTAGAAGCCTATGTGCTTTGAGCAGAGTCCTTGGTACTTGACACATTGTTCTCCCTTTCCAAAGGGAGAGAAAAGATTCTAGTTTGGGGCTTTACTAACGTTATCTCTCTCAGTTATTTTGCAGAGCAGCTCAAGGTCTTTATTTTATTAGTTCAAACTAGAAGCTAGCGACTATCTGGCTTATCGTCTTGTGCGACCGTGAATGGTGGGGTAAACTCGTTTGGGCTCTATGCAGCACAAAGAAACAGGAGTCCGAAGCCTTCGCCTCCCAAATGAGTGGACAAAGGGATGGCCCAGATTACAGGGCGTACAACTCTGTCAAATCCCTAACCAACATCACTCATACTAATAATACGTTTCTTGTTGTGGAGGCTGATGATTGTCATGCTGCGGGACCTAGATGAAGGGCTTGACCTCGAAAAAGAAAGGCACGAATTATCCATAGATGCGATGTAAGAATAACATGTATGTTATTTCATCTTGTACTACATAACAATCTATTAGGCGCCTCAAGACCCGACTTGGGCTAGTTCTATGGCCACTCGTCAATCAAGGAACCCGGCACAAGCTCTTTGTTAAAGTGAAAGTGCTCTGGAGCAGTCATCTCCTGTAGCTGCTACATATAGATCAAGTAGACCACGCATCTCATACATCTAACGTACCTTTCTATCCCGAAGCTGTCATTGTTTCTACGATATTTTTCAGATTCTTCCTGGGGACTTGGATTTTGTTATGGCAGTACATGGAGTTCGAACTTGATGAACACTAGTTACTCCGCAAAAGCTCAGCTATGATGGAAAATGAACATTTATCGACAGTATACTTCTCCGGTGGTCATGGATACATTAATGCGTTCTTTCGTTCAGTATTCCAAGTGTTTCCAAGTGCGGGTGGCATTTGCCTAGTACGCGGCAGTGAGATACGGCCGTCATGAAGCACTTCGGTAATCGAATTACAAAGATATCTTGGGTGACAAATACTGCAATCGAGAGTCTTCGGTAACGAAAGCACCAAGCTTTTAGCATTGGTACTGTTACCTGGGGGTAGGCAACTAACTTCACGTGCTGTATCCTGGAGTTCACAGCGTTCCTGAATATCAAGAAAAATGCTACAAGCTAAACTCCATATGAGTTTTGCTGTCTACCAATATGGAGACAACAGAGTGGTCGATTTGTATCAAGACTAAGACTTGGTTCCTGGACAGATGGATTAAGGCAACATCTGTCCGTGGCGGAGATACTCCCAAACAAATGAAACCCGGAGAAACTACACTCACCACTGTTCTTTGAAGCCTTTAAGTATACCATTCATCAGACTTGATGGAAGAGTGATGTAAAATGGACTAAAAGTCTTATCCCCAACTTCTACTTCAATGCTGCCGCCGTCATAGGATGGCCGTTACCTCATCATTGTTAAAACCATGTTATATGGGTACCACTGTAGTGACGAGCATCCCAAAAAAAATATCTAGATGTTACATGATTCACTAGGAAGCAATGCGGAACGAGCGAGACGAAGTGATCAGGGTCTTGTGATCGGTCTCGTTACGCAGATTGAATAAGCATGTGACATCTGAATACTCAGTTAGTATCTGAAATTATCTATCAGCAGGAAGATATCCTGGATCTTGTGCCACCGATACGCAACTGTCATCATTACATTTACATAACATTGAAGACGCATGTGGGGACAAGATGATCCATTCATTTGGCATTATTGTACAAGGCACTTTTACAAATAGTCATCAATATCTTAAATGGACTGCTATCGATACAGATGTAACCATTATCTCAACTTTCTACAAGCTTGAAAAGTCCTACTGGCCCCGGATAGTGTTCAAGGAAGAAGTGTAAGACGGCTTCTTGTTGAAGTTGTCGTCCCAAAGGAGAGCAGAGCCCTCACCAGGGAATGTGCTAGGGACCCAAGAATACTTGTCCGAGATTCCCTGTGAAATGTTAGTATGAAGAAGATAAAAATATTTACGATGGGATACATACCCAGACGGTAACACCAACACATCGCTTAACATCCATGCAAGATCCGACCATTCGTGAGTAGGCTGCGGCATTGGCCTGGAGCTTCTGCTGGTTGGCGGGGGTGTTCATGCGAATGTCCAGCTCAGTGTAGGCAACATCGACATTCAGGCTGGTGAAGCTGTTGAGAACGGAAGCCAAGTTTGCTCGGGAAGGAGTAGGTGTGTTCTGGGTAGGAGTGCTCTCGCTGGTCATGTGAGCCTGCAGACCAACACCGTCGATACGAAGGCCGTAGGACTGGATGAGCTTGGTGATGCGGATAGCTCCTGCAGTCTTGGCACCACCATACTCAAGGTTGTAGTCGTTGTAGTAGAGCTTGGTGGTAGGGTCTGCCGCCAAAGCCATGCGGAAAGCAATGGGGATGAATGCCTCGCCGATGACACGGTAGAAGACGCTGTCACGATAAGTTCCGTCCTCGTTGAGAGCTAAGAATGAGTGTAAGTCTCTCGTCTGCATCAAGACACCAGTTGTAACATACCCTCGTTGACGACATCCCAGTGGGTACACTTCCCCTTATATCGGCCCATTACAGCATTAATATGATCCTTCATGACCTGCTGCAGGGTCTGGTTGTTCCAGTTGCCATTAGCCACCCAAGAGGGAAGCTGACTGTGCCAGACTAAAGTATGGCATCGAAGTTGCATACCACGCTGTGTGGCAGCGTTGGCGTGCTGGTCAGCCGGACCCCAGTTGAACTGACCACGGTTAGGCTGGATAGCCTCCCACTTCATGGCGTTCTCTGGGGTGATTGAACCAAATTCGCCTTTGGTGTTGAGAACGTTGGTCTCTGCGCCATCGTTGCGAACGGTTAGCGCTGTGCCAAAGTATTTTTTGCCAGCAGCCTTCATAGCAGCGTCCAAGCCAGAAGTTTGTCGAGACTCAAGGTCCCTATTTGCAACTTGTCAATCAAGATGTTTACAAGTTTTGACCTGATTAAACTCACGGTACAGGGTTGGCTGCCACCAGACCATTGTAAAGGGCCAAGGCCAAGGCGGGAAGAATACTGAAACGCATCTTTGCAACTGGCAAAGGTATGTCACTGCAATGGTAGTAGTGAGACTAAACACCTAGCTTGGCTGATCTGCGAATATTCTTCAGATGTGCTGAAGCCTCTTATATCTTGAGGTCTGGTCACGATTCCCCGATAATCGTCATGATGTTACCCGGCTAAATTGCTGCTTTTAGTCGATTCAAAGGTGGAAATACCCCAGAAAATACCAGGGTCAATAGCCGGCTTGGCAGGAGGCAAAATGGTTAAAGCACAGGCTAATTACAGGTCCAATCATAGACAATAGCCTGGAGAAGTACCGTGTTCCTTGCATGATGTTATAATAGATGAATCAATGGTACAGCTCAAGTTTGAGTGGGCGGCAGAACATTTGAGCTATAATTTTTGTATATATACTAGAGAATAGCGTAACCACGAATATGGTAATGACCAACTCAAGTATATCATCTTCTGGTCAAGTAATGTTTAGTTCTCTGCACTCTCAACCTATTTCTGTGAGCCGAGAAAGGCAGTATTAGCGGTGTAAGTACCGAGTGCCGTTTAAATTAGCAGCCTAATAGCAGCTATCCACATTTCCCCGCGAATGAATTCATCTTGTCCGGCTGTTGTTATGGACGCTACGAGATCCCCTGCCGTGATCATGTGTTGCAATGCTTGGCGGTTAATTAATGGGCATCACGGAGGATGAGCTTCCGATCACTGCATGTAGACAAGTCTAACTGGCAAACACGTCTAAGCCTCATTCAGCTACTCCCTGGTAATGCCACGGCCGCTTTCTTCTTTTTAGACTCAAGTGAATAGAACATAATTATATCTAATATCAACTACATCCAATAAACACAACAAAGATTTACTAATTATCTTTTTAAGCTGATATTTCCATCAACTGTATATTCATAGTTATTAGCAGATATCTTCAGGTGTCTGTCCATTCTTATGGCATTTAGTCTTAACGCTCTAGACGCACTTGTATGTTGTTATGATCACCAACTATTCAGCACCGAATTCAGCATGTAAGTGAGTTTTGTAGTAAGCCTTGTTTTTCTGTCTAGGAAGCGGGAATTCCGGCGTACAAAGAGGGGTTCACTGAAGTCGGAATTTTCTCCGCTCGAAATACCTCGGCCCAATTTAGCTTATCGGCTGTCTTATCTTATCGTATCTTATCTTATCCCCGGATTCCTTCCGATATTTTTGATCGACTGCAACTTCACTTCTGCTCGGCCCCTTCTACGGGTCTCTGCCAGGACGGTCGTCGATGCGTGAATATCTCGGCGCTTGGAGTAGCAATTTCGTCAAAGAGGACAGCCTTGACAATCACTTTTCCAGGATAGTTCGGTGTACGCGTGGCTACTGGACTTCCACAGTTGCCACAAAAAGAGCGCTTGAGATTTATGTCAGTGGTGTCGTCGCAAATCAAGCCATCGGACTCATGGTGCCAACCTCAACTTTGTTTCCCGAGTCTGCAATTGCAGTAAATGTCTTCAATGTTCCATTTGAATCGGTGATTTGGGCCTCGTCTTCATCAACGACATAGTTGGGCGCAAACACTAGGTTCGTCAGTCAAGTTTCGACAATTGTCGGATAAATTAGCAGCAGGCGTGAAGTGCAACTCACATCCGCCAGCTCGTTGACAGTTTGAGCTTTTGAGAAAAAGTCAATAGACATTCCAAAATCTTCCCACACCAATGGCAGGAACTAACCAGAAGCAGGACAGAGTGTCCTTCTGTAGGTCTGGCGACAGAATCACCTTGATACTTTCGCAGTTGCAGTGTCCTTGGTTTGACATGTTTGGGTACGTAGTAGTGACTCACTGCAGAAAAATTAGTTGGTCGGTCTGGACTTGATGTGAAAAACGGGGGATCTCCATGTTTTTATACAGTGTCTTCGAATGGCCAGTGCTTTCGACGACTGTCGTCATTGAAAATGTTTGCCAGGTTGGAGTGGGGAATAACTGGAACAACGTGGAGAGTAAAGTTTTTCTATTTTAAAAACAACGGAGATTTTCAAATTCAGAACCAAGCACGACCCGATCCCGAAAAGCCCCAACACGTCATCCAAGACTACTTTCAACTTCAAGTACATGTAACTCAAATACTGCAGCTCTATTGATGATTTCGGGGGGCGATTCTAAAGTCTAACACTTCCCATACTGACCCTCCAGGCGACGTTATTCAGTGAGAAATCCGCCTGGACGAGATTCTACTTCTACCTATTCACTCGACACTGTTGTATGGGTACTCAATTCTCCTAAGCCAACCTCCCATAGCCTATACCGAGTGTTGAGTTTGTGAAAAGCTATATATCCTAGTAGATGGCTGTTCAAGAGTTGTAGGTACATATCCCTACCCTTGAGCACAAGTCGCACTGTTGGAGATGTCCGTCAGTATGCTTTCAGGTCAGGTTTGGAAGCCGAACCTTTCATGTCTGTAAATCAACATATACAGATCTCGAGGTAATGGCGGCATATCAAATGTGCAGCATGACCAAATTACTATAAGAAAGCGCGAGACTTACTGTTCCGAGTTTTCAACCTCACGTCATTGACTATATCTTCAAAGGTGGACCGATTATCTTTATCCTCATACCATCCTCTACTATGGATATAGTTGTGCTTCTCTCCGGCTTGTTCTTCCTTCCAAAATCTTTGTAGAGTAAGTAACAATGAGGGTACAGAGTTCGAAAAAAGTAGACTCACGATAGTATGTCATTCGTAAGACCGATCCACATGGAGAGATCGGGTATCACCTCCAAGAAGCGTGCTTTATCTCGACACAGTGCTTTCGGAAACCTAAACCAAGCATAAGCCTCTCCCACACCATCCTTCTCACGAATGAACCATGCCCAGCTGTGACCAGCCTTCGTTCGCTCCATGTGAGTAAAATCATCTCTGGCTTGGAGAGCGTTTGCGTTCAGAAAGTTCAGAGAAGCGGTTACAATAAAGTTGGCTACCAAGGGATCCCAGTGCTCGAAAGCCAATCTCATAAGGTCTGCCCAACCCTGCAGTAAAGGCAGTGGCTGCTTCTCGCCAGCACAAAATCGTTGATGGAACATTTGGAATTCATCTGGATGAGTAATAGCTTCGTCGTCGAGGAGTAATCCAAGCTAGGAATAGATGCCGATAAACGTTTGCACCTCGACGGGATGATGAGGGAAGCATACCTGTCCGATGGTATTAATAATAGTCAACCATCCGGTTTCCATATGCGGTTATATACTCACGACTGGATATGTAAAACCTGTCTTAAAACATGTTCCCGAATGCGTTCCTTTATCGTAGGGGACACCTGTTTCGTTCGCATACAAGCACATTGCTTCCCAAAGAGCATCGTTGTCTGTCGGTACGAGTGGTGCGTAGTCAAGTTCGGCAGTAAACGCCGTGATAAGAGGCTTTATGAAAGACTTGAGGTCTCCTGGATCTGCGATAGGATCCGCTTGCGGACATAGCTGTTGCTTATCTGGGGAAGTTCCTCGATACGTCCAGTACAGAGTTGATAATGGGATACCTATGATGATCAGCAGCTTTTCATAACTCAATAGTGAAGGAATTCAATGGGAAGACGTGCTTATTAAATAGTTCTCCCTCACTCGACATCGGAGACATCCGTTAGGCTGTATTAATGGGAGGTTTGCATGGGTTGTGATGATAAGCATATATCCAGCGGAGAATGTCGGAAAGTAGTATTTAGATAGGAAGACTTTCCGTGATAAGAACTGTTTTGGTAAGCTATATGCGAATGGCACATGAAGAAACTCCACTCTATGCTACCGAAGCCTTTGTTGGTTGAGCGATATCCTATATACTGGGGTCTTTGCCGTGCGAATCAGATCATTCCACCTCAAGACTGACTTTATTCTCGTGCTGCCCCTCTCAAGTTTCCATCAGCGAGAACAAGTAAAGGCCGGGATGTCGCAGATTTCATCTTGTTACAGTTGTCTGTGTCATGTTGAAATACAGTCTTACTGAGAATCTCTGGCTCCATTTTGTAGTTGCACACGCTGATCCACTCTTTTCCCTTTGCCCTGCAGACAATGTCCGGTTTGCTATCATTCTTATTGTTTATTTTTTGCGACTTTTTGTGATGGCCAAACTCGTTGTATGGAAGGTGCGTTTACAGTGCTTGAATAAACTCTCGTTGACCTCCACGAGACATTTTTCCAGCCTCTGCACTAGTTATATCGTCCATTGGTGCTTAATCTGGCGACATTTGTCTCCCTACCCCACAGTTATGATGGCGAAGATGTCAAGTAACCAGGAAAGGTCATTTCCTTTTTAACCTAGCCAGAGGATTGTATATCTTAATGGCACCCTCTGATCCATTCCTTAGGGCTGCACCCATGTAGAAGTGATTAGTATTATACGGCTTGATAACCTGCCCCAGGCCTTATAATACTATCGTTTAAGTTTATAGAAAATACCAGTGACAATAACTTAACTACGGCAAAACCCATGCGTCGAACGCTAACATCCTCCTCCTTGAAAGATCGATCTAGTAACGCACACTGCCATTCTTGCGATTATTCGCGCTTCTACGTAGCGGAAACTTAAGGGCAATGCATATGGTATTAAGCTCGGAACTCGTGAGTGAGGGCACTGACGAACAGTCAATCAATGGACCTCTCATAATATTGTTATTAAAGCTACAGTAGGTTACTGCAGATATTTATGCTAGAGATAGGCTGCTCCAGTCTCAGTATGAAGAGTTTCTCATAATACTATTTAGAAGCCTCGACAACATCCTCTGGCAGTATGCTGTTATTTTCCATTTCTCTACTTCCAAAGAGAGGCGCAGTCTCAATTTCTCGGATTCAATTCCGCATTACTGATAAGACTAGATGTACGCCCTGTGTAAGAATGAAGACGCCAGCGGCCTCATCAATGACTCTTGATGCGGGCCTGATGGAGGCGAAGAGCGGCAATTATCAGCAGAATGGAACAAGCGAATAATTTAGGGCTATTATCTGGTATGATGCAGTGAAGTCTAGAGCGAAACTCTCGGGGGGCAACGTTCAGCAGTACATAACTTCGACCGATTGTTACTAGTAATACAAACTGACTTATTGAGCAGACCGTTGCATGAGAAATATCGACGACTTGATTCTCAAAATGAGGGCATTCTCACCAAGGCAATGTCCAAGGACATGGTCGCTGCCCAGTCCTCTAGGAAATTCCAGGACAATCGAGTTGATTTCTTAGCGCAATTAGCGGATATAAACAAGTCGAAATATGGGAAGGATAGTAGCGCAGAGAGCTTCCATGGTGCTTTAAAAGCTCACGAAGATTGTCCAAATACATCAAAAGTGCGGACTCTGACGCGTGTTACTATATCCCATCGGGCCGGGTTGCTGTGTACAAGCAGAAAACAGTTCACGACAGCGACTAGTTTTGCCGAAGACGGTATCAGCATGATACCGAATTCAGCCTGTTGCGCTTTTGAGAGAGAAGGCCAAGAACAGTTTTTGGAAAATATCTCACATTTGTCTGACTTGGCTGCGACTTTGGAGCTGGAAGCTGGTGTAACTCCCATCAAAGCAATGGAACTTTTGGAGGTTGATCGAGGCATCATTACCAACCCGTCTATGAGGTCTTCACCGTTCCGTGGTTCTTCTACACTGGATAATGAAGGCTGGGAGCTACTGGATATTTTCTGGCGTTTGAAACTAAGGATTGAAGCACCGGTGGCTGGCGAATTTCTTGGGATGAATACCCCTCAGCATTTACCAACAGAATCTGTCACCGCTTGAGAGACATAGGCTCTGCTACCATCCTCGAGCAACAACTCAAAATCAAGTATGGACTGGATGTTGCTCCACGTTTCACAGAGTGTCATGTTGTTGAAGTAGCCTCAAGGTCACCTATCATAAGTATTGCCCAGCTTCAGTATAGTGCAATACAGTGATACCTCAGATGAAACATTGGGAAGTATTGCCCTACTTCGGTATAGCGCAAGAAAGTAACACCCTAGACGAAACATTGGGAAGTATTGCCCTTCTTCAGTATAGTGCACTCCAGATACCTCAGACGAACCATTTTTAGAGTTTTACACTAACCCTACATAGGATAGGCTTGTCAGATCCTCCGCGCGCCCTTTACATTTCCATTATGCTCCTGCTATAAAAGCTGGCATGAAGGCTTTGGGAGCATTGATCAATCACTTAATGCTATCCAGTACCACTAGATAACTGACGCCTCTCATCATGACTACATTTGACTACTTTTCCCACATTGAACTGCCCACACCGACGTTGTCTCTAGAAGAGGCATGTGCCCTCTTGCACCAAGAGTTTGGCATTACCGCCAACTTGCGGCCGCTCGGCAGCCAGCAAGACCAGAACTTTCTCGTCCTAACCGCCACCCATACCGAGCCTTTAGGCGTCCTGAAGATCAGCAACCCCGTATTTAGTGACTTGGAGATTGAGATGCAGGATGCTGCCGCCATTGCCGTTGCCCGTGCAGAACCTTCCCTGCGAATTCCTCACATCGTCGAGGGACCGCGAGGTGCTATGTCGGGGTGGTGGCAGACCAGCCAGGGACGTCTACACTGCCGTATTATCTCCTTCGTGTCAGGTACCACACTGACTGGCTCACATTACCTCAGCCCGCCCGTGGTGCAACGGATGGGTGAGCTGTCAGCCGCGATTAGTGTAGCCCTGGCTACTGAGACCCATCCTGCTGCGGGACGTACCCTGCAGTGGGATCTACGACACGCCGAGCGCGTCATTGCCGCCATTACCGCCACTGAGCCTGACGTCGACGTACGAGCGCTTACCGCTGAAGCTAGCCAACATGCATTAGCATTGCTACGCCCCATATCAGATCGCCTGCCACGTCAGTTGGGCCACTTTGACGTGACTGACGATAATGTCCTGCGTCCAGATGGCAACGTCCTCAGCCTGCCAGATGCCGTGATCGACTTTGGCGATGTGATTGAATCGTGGGCGGTGGCAGAGATTGCTATCACCGTTGCCTCGATGCTACACCACGCCGAAGCCAGCTTCTATACCGTACTACCGGCCATTGTCGCATTCAATCGACGACGGCGTCTCAGTGATGATGAGATCACTGCGCTATGGCCATTGGTAGTCCTACGTGGGGTCGTTCTGGTGCTTAGTGGACGCCAGCAGGTGCGTCTTGACGTCGACAATGAGTATGCCAAGCGAGCGCTGGACCGCGAGTCCACGATCCTCCGTCGCGCCACTGAGGTGCCCTTGGAGGTGGTTACCGCCCAGATACGCCATACGCTGGGACTCCCTATCCCCATAGCGCCGTGTTGGAGCGGCAAGTCGATTCTGGCAGCGCCACGATCGGTGGTGGTTTTAGATGGCTGTACTCTCTCGACTTTGGCTGATGAGGGAGCTTGGCTTCAGAGTGATGCGGTAGAGCGTGCCGCACAGCACTTGATGGCCCAGGGTGCTGATATGGTCGTGCTACCGGCCTTGCGACCAGTACTGCTAGGTGCCCCAGCCAGGACGCAAAGTCCACCCTCGACAGTCCCTACTTCAGCGGCTGCATGGTTTGCAGCTACTGCCACCCTTGAAATACCTGCCAACCTTCATGTACGACAAGGTGGGATAGCTCTGCCTGTGGGAGTAGCTACAGTTTCAGCTGGCAGCCGTATCGACGTGCTGCTGACTACGCTTGATCCAGCCAATGTGCCAACCGCGATCCCTGCCGTCCATCTTCCTGGTTGGAGAGTGGCGATTGGAGATGCAACTGAAGCGCTGGGCGTGAAGCCGCCCGCGAATGATATGGACGAAGAAGGTCTGCTGGAACGGCGTGAAGCAGTAGTGGCAGAGGTGCAGGAGCACTATTATGCCCGCCCACCACAGATTGAACGGGGCTGGCGCGAATACTTGATTGATGTCCACAGCCGTGTCTACCTCGACATGGTCAATAATGTCGCCTCAGTAGGCCACGCCCATCCTCGCATTTCTGCAGCTATCGCACGGCAGACCCGACTCCTTAATACTAATTCGCGCTTTCACTATGCTGCCATCACTCGCTACGCCGAACGGCTCGCCGCTCAACTTCCTGATCCGCTAGATACGGTCTTCTTTGTTAACTCGGGCTCTGAGGCAGTCGACCTAGCCATTCGTCTGGCGCTAGCGGCCACTGAGCGTCACGATGTGGTGGCTATGGCCGAGGCCTACCACGGTTGGACGTACGCTAGCGATGCCGTTTCTACCTCGATCGCCGACAATCCACACGCGCTGCAGACACGGCCCGACTGGGTGCATACCGTCGAGGCGGCTAATTCCTATCGCGGACGTTATCGTGGAGCCGAGGCGTCAAAGAACTATGCCGCTGATGCTGTGGCACGTCTGCAGTCGTTGGCTGCTGAAGGGCGTGCGCCTGCCGCCTTCTTGAGCGAGACCTACTATGGCAACGCCGGCGGCATAGCGCTGCCTGATGGCTACTTACGTGAGGTCTATGCGGCAGTACGCAACCTGGGCGGAGTGACTATTGCTGATGAGGTCCAGGTGGGCTTTGGCCGTCTGGGTTCTTGGTTCTGGGGCTTCCAACAGCAGGACGTTGTGCCTGATATCGTGGCGGTGGCTAAATCTATTGGTGGTGGCTTCCCGTTAGGTGCCGTAATCACCAGTCGCACTATTGCCGATCGATACCGTAGCCAGGGATACTTTTTCTCTTCCACTGGTGGATCACCTCTGTCATCAGTGGTGGGACTCACGGTGTTGGACATCATCGAAGAGGAGCAGCTGCAGGCGAATGCGCGGATTGTTGGTGCCTGCCTGAAGGCGCGGCTGCAGGCGTTGGGCAAACGTCACCCCCTCGTAGGTACCGTGCACGGCGATGGCTTGTACTTGGGCCTCGAATTTGTGCGCGACCGCACCAGCCTGGAACCGGCAACGGAGGAGACCAGGGCCATCTGCAACCGGCTGCTGGAACTGGGAGTAATTATGCAACCCACTGGAGATCACCAGAATGTGCTGAAGATCAAACCGCCGCTCTGCATTACGCAAGAGTCTGCTGACTACTTTGTCGATATGCTAGACCAAGTACTCTCAATGGGATTCTAGAAGGGGCACTTTCTTAAGAGAATTAAAATAATAATCAAGGTTACCTTACTCTGCTATCTTTGGGTTCACAGTTAGAAACTTAATATCGTAAAGCCAGTCTGTTATAATCTAATAGAATAGGTTATTATTACCTTACTTCTTTATTTTTCTCTCCATTTGTTCTACAATCGCTATTCCTCATAAGTGAAAATGTAGACTACCCTTTATTCTAGCTTACACCCTAAAGTGAACGAAAAGGTTTTAATATAAAGATACATCAAAGCTGACTTTAGTTGCATCTGTCCTGGTAATTGCCATTCTCCTGGCAACCGTTGTTGCAAAATCCCTGCGACTCGATTGAGGGAAGTCCGTGAGGAATAGGGCGGTAGATGAAAACGGTGTTCCACTCCTTGCCTTCGCACGTGTCTGTCCTCCCGCAAGCGGCCCAAGCAATATCGGCCTGAACGTAGGCTATTTTATTTCATCATTAGCATTTGACCAACAAGTCCAAATGGAAGCGCGAGAGTTAGTCGCTGGACACTTACTTCCGCTGTTAACAAGGTGGTATCCGCAAGCTGTGTACTGGGCCAAAGCGCCAGTGACGGCAGCGATGATGGAGACAGAGACAGAGAGCTTCATACTGATAAGGTGGTTTTGAACGAGGTTGTGCTGGACTATAGCTGATTTTTGAGTAGCGTTTGGCTGTACTTATTGATTGTCGAGTAGTGATAGATAGAAATTCAGATCGAAAGGAAAATGAATGGTTGCAACATTTTATATCAGAATTACCTTATAATTTTTGAAATTATTTCTTACCGGGCCAACCTAATAAACTTTGCCATTTCACCGTTAAAACGTTGTTCTGTGCATACACTTGCATTGGAATGGCAGTGTAACGAGGAAAACGAGCCGGCTCCTGCAACACCAGGTGTAGATAAGCAGCTGAGAGTTTAGCGCTGACAGCAGTCAGCGAATTGTTGCTGACGATAGAGGCGAAGTATCACGATGAGAGAAACAGCAATGTTTACGAATGTAGGTAAGCAGCTTAAACTGTTTTGTTCTACATTATGTTTAAGAATTCAGCGGTGTGAGAATTTGCAAACCCAATATTGCATCCTTCTCCTAGGCGAATGCAGCTTTCGGTATGCCCGCCATGGTCCTTAGAGCCCCCACAAGGTTCCCGAGGCCCACCATGGTCCCCGAGGTTCCGCAGCCGCGAACGATGCCCAGGGACAAATCAGAAACCAATCACGGGAGCCACGAGGTAACCCGAAACTTCAACACCCCACTTCAATCTATAATCCCAGCAGGGCCCTAGTCAGACATTACACTGCAGACTCATACATTAGAGTAACTTTAGAAAGGTGGGGAGAGCTACTCAGTTGTACAAGAATTCATTATGAACGTGTGGCTCTACTAACTCTGTCGAGTTTAACAGCGGCAAGACTTGTACCAGATTTCCCTGCTGCAGACGTTTCGGCACATGATACAATGCTGTATTAACGTCGATGGGCTCGGTCTTGCTGACTGTATGGCAATTAGGATGTATCCCAAGGCAATGGGCGGGTGGGTGGTATTGCGGGATACGAATCACCAGAAGGATCTGAAGACACGAGACAAACTACTGATAAGCCATCTTCAGGAGTATAAAGAAGTAGGTCCAGGCGAACCGCAATACCGTTACCAACTGGCTCCGACACGATCACATACATGACTCCATGTATACATAACAGATTAGCATATCCTTCACTCAAACACTGCAGTTCTCAGCACGCTATATCCGACACCTATTGGATATGCTGCAATGACAACGCCCCAGCCGACATGGCCAGCTCGGTCATCGAATTTGGAATAAATTAGCGACACAGGAATGCCTCAGATAGAGATCGCCAGGCTCTGTTCAACTTACGTCTCTGATATACCGATCACGAGCTACGAGTTCGCTTCCTTAACAGCTCGCCCGATATTCAGGGCCACATCCGCGCCTGCGACAACGAGTGGCAGCGCTACGACATTATCGAGTTCAACTTGGTCGACTCGGGTGATTCTCATATTTATATCTCCGTCGGCGACGGGGGCGAGTCCTGATCGTACCAGGGCGACGACAGTAGGGTTGTCCTTTGAACAATAACATGGAAAACCTTAGCTGTAAGAAGATGCAGAAAACGGCGAAGTCAGCCTCGTCGTGCTGCACGAGTTTAGTCGCGTATTCGATTACTACTATAAGCACCGATCTTTACTCGCAAGTATGAAAAGACATATCGCTTTAGTGATACTTAGTTTACATCTTGTGCAGCAGGGTCAATTGGGCCATCCGTGATCTCGTGTTACATCGGCGTAAAACACGTGGGCAATATGTGTGACGGTATTCGCTGACCAATCCAGGGATTGATGGTATCGGTAACTTTAATAGGAGATATTTAGATGTAGCTGTCTGATACCCAGTTGTTTTCGCCCTTGTATGGGATTTCCGCTGCAACAGAAACAGGGGTAACCTGGATTCCGATGAGTAGGGTCATTGACAAATTCTGCAATAACTTGGAAGTATAAAAGGACTGAGACGATCACTAACTTAATCTTAAAAGAGCAAGTAAAGCATCTGCTCATATTTCAGACTAAGAACTCCTCTGTCTTAAATTCTCAGCTGTGTCTGCCTACACTCTTTCCAAAACAACTATCATCATGTCCAAAGTTTCGATTCTGTTTGTATCTGGATTACTAGCGCAGGTGCATTCTGCCTACGGCGCCATTATCTCCCGAGCAAGCCCTGACTTTGGCGTGTGTGTTAATCCTAGTATTGACTACGTTCAAGATCAGGATGGCATGCTAGGCTATGGGTATAGGCCCTCAAATACTGCCGACTTTCCTCATGGTGCGAGCTCTGATATCCGTGCTATCACGGACTACATCTGTTCCAACCTCCAAAACTCATGCCGGGCACCTGGCGCAACCTACGACCTCTGCAACGTCGCTGTCGCTGCAACTGATGGCAAGGAAGGCAAGGACGCAGCTGACGCATTCAATAATGCCATTAATGCAGCACCTCCCTCCCCATCTGTACCCTCAGAAACTGGGGCGCCTCAAAACACCGTTGAGCCGAAGTTGAATATCATGTTTTCTAAAGAAACCGTTACGTTTGACGGACACATCGACCCGGTCTGGTGGTTTAACGAATATTTGAAAGCGGATGGAAGACCTGCCCTCTGCGACGAGACGCAACACCGGATGCCTGACGACCACTATCTTTCTTTCGAATGCGAGGGCGCCGATGATGGCATTGTACCTATGATGAAAGCGGCGCTTATTGCTGTCGTGGAAGCGACAATCGATAATGAGGAAGCTACAGATGACGAACGCATGTTTAAGCACACAGAAGAAGTTTGCCTCGACGAATTCTCCTGCAACTTCAACGAACTGTATCCCAAAACTGTTTTTCCCCAATCAGTTCATATCGCCGTTGCTATCGACATCCCTAATACTAGGGCTGCGCTCTCGGGCAACCTTCGCTATACTATTACATCCCCCATGTCACAGAACTGCAAACTGTGTTCTTACCTGTCTACTACTGGAACTGGTGGTGCCGCTGGTGCAAAGGTTGTTGAAGTCATTGCTGAAACTAGCAAGTTGATTGCCCCTGGGGTTGCTATTTTGTCGGTATTTGCCACTTTTGGTTGCTTGAGTGCATGCAGCTAGAGTACAACTTCCCATCATCCTCAGTTTACACGGCCCAAAGACCGCCATGGCGGTTTCGGGTGGAAGCTGTACAGAATGTCGCTGGGGTGGTAGAGTTCGACGTCTGCCGGTTCACAGAGATCCATACGGGTGTTGTAGTGCTTTGGAGCAGGATGACGCTATTGAATTCTGTCTATGAAAGAAGTAGAGATGGGTCTACTTAGTGAGTCGTGATATACTTCGATTATATAAAGTTCCACATAGACTGTAGCCTTACGTCATAATAAACCGTATCAGATGAAGGATCTCTACTTACGAATGTGTGTATGGAACATCCTCAGGCTAGAAATGCGCGAAGTAGTGGATGGCAATAGCCACAATAAAGTAATACATAAATTGCCAGCCGTTCATTGTCATTGGTTGTATGAACATGGCTCCCCTACTTACATCTTAAACTCAAATAATTCAAGGTTGAATGGGGCCGTTTCTTATTGCAATCAAGTAGCGGAGGTTGGCGGAGTAATGCTTACACTAACAGACTAGGAAGTCCTATAGTTTGGTCTAAAGCACGGTCTAAACTTAACTTGGACTAAAACAATCTCTACCGTAAGTGATCAAACTAGGGAGACGTCGCTAAAATAGCTCCGACATCTCTGATCATGCAGTAAATAACCGGGATTTTTCTGATAGTGATCTGGACCCTGGCATGGTCAGGATGAACTAAACTTTCTAGATTATGGAAGTTTACCATTAACCCTAAGCATCTATCTCTGCCGCCATAACAAGCATGAGCCGTCGCGCTCTGATAGAACGTTCTTTGAACTAGGGTGGTGGTAGCCTTACTTGCACTCATACGGTGCTATATGGATAACAGTACAGCATGACCATCAATTCTAGACGTGGCACATGACTAATGTTCCCAAAGCTCTATGAGTCTACAGTAGTGACCCCATAGGCGACCTTTCATAATATTGTGGATAACATCCATGTGGTGTGTCGACTTCTTGACAAAGATCAATCGCGACAGATCACTGATGACGTTGTCTTCTTGTTCTGGAGCTAGATGTAGGTCCAAGGTAGAGATAAGCTCGGACAACGGATAGAGATCATCTATATAGACCATCTTGAGTATCCTCACCAGGCCCTCGCGCCAGCGAGGTTTAAGAGTAGACAGCATCTACTTGAAAGGTCTCTCGACTTCGCCAGGGAGCTCATCCGCCCTGCCACGGAGATATCCGATTATATCATAGTTCTGACATCCTTGGACAACAGATTTGCAAGAAAGAGCTACACAAAGAAACAAACTGGAAGCTATATTCATTGATAGTCCAACTAAATCACTCATACTATATATCCTTGAAGTTCAGTCAATACAGCTGAGAAAGAACAAGGCTCGACAGTTCTGTTAACACACAAGACAATGTCACTTAAAATTAATCTAGACACAATCATTTATGGCTTTTCTAAGAATAACGCAATGAAAGCGGGATGTGATCAACTCGACACAATCCGTGACTTTGGCGTCAAGAGAAGACTCAAGATATTCGATGAACATCGCAGCATCCATTCATCAGCATTCAAAGACATTATTGCCATTTGTCAAACAAACATGTTGTCATCACCAAGATGATATTTGCAGTAAGTTGATAAAGCAGCCATTAACTGAATAGCAGATAATGAGGAGAGAGTATAGATAAAGCTATTTGACTGTAGTCATTTCCTCAATAGATAAATAATTCAACAGCAGACTTTCTTTCCTTATCTCTTAGTGTTGAGTAGGTCTTGACATAGTTAACACCCTCAAGCTTGATAAGACTTAAGACCGTATCACCACTGATCTTTGAATTCGTTAAAGTAAACAGGGGTCACACGTTCCAAAACGATCAGCAAACCATACTTATCTATCTCTTTCAAGCCACCCAGCAGTCCACATTCTACTGACAAAGACGTACCAACGGATAGCTTTTATAGAAGTAGAATTCTAGACACAGTAAGTACTATATATACTATACTCAACCCTAAGTGGCGTAAAAGTTACCCTAGACCTTCAGATATTACTTAAAGCTAAGTCCCCGATAAAAGCTGTAAAACCACACAGCCACACAGCCACAACAACCTCATAGGTCTGAGCTTATCTAGTTTTGCAAATAAGTTAACCGTTACACTTAAAAAGTTAGCCAGTCGCAATACAAATAAAATAACTAGCGTCCTTATATTTCTCAACCCAACACAAGCGCGTCAACCTTAATCAACAGTGACATCAACGATAATGTTAACCATTACGAAGCCACAGGGTCCAACGCCTAGAATTATAGTTCCTCTGCCGAATCTCTATTTGCAAACTCCAGTTGCTAAACTGATTGTAGAAACATCACCTTTATATCGAAAACTCATTAACTCACCGACCTAAATGTTTTAGATTCGTTATTTACTAATCATGCTAAGCCCTGCCCGGCAATACTAACCCCACAGCTTTAATATCGCTAACCAAGACGCTATTACCGTAATAGAACATGGCTAGTAGCTCAACATCAACAGCTGTAAAAACTATATCGATTTCAACTTTCGGCCTTATATCCAATCAAAGGGGAAACCACGCAGCACAAAGTATGGCTCAACAATTCGACCAATCATCATTCTGGCTGAGATTCTTATTATGATTAAGTTAATATCCACACCCATCCTAAAACAACTTACGCCAATTACAAACGACCAATTATCATCATTCGACATAAACTGCCCGCATATCGACTTACCCTTCTTATCATAGAGTATCTTAGTAGAGAGGCATAGACACAAATTAGCAAGGCTACCCGTAATGATCTCAGGACATCAGAAAGCACTCTCGATCACCATAAAACTTATCGGTTAAACCTCAGCTATACTAGACAATCAATATACTCTTGTTAAGGTAATACCATTATGCCCGTAGTAAGTGAATCTACCTCCTCTTAACCTCCAGCTCTGTAAATAGGTCACAAACAGACACGAACCCAAACTCCATCACCTTCGGCTCATATCCATCCTTAAGCCTGATGTCATACTTAAGTAGGATATAAGCCAAGCAAAGCTTCAACTCACTCCCTGCAAAGAACCGACCGGGACACTGGTGCCGTCCCATTCCAAAGTGAGCGTGCTCTAGGCTTGACTGGACAAACAGACTAGAACTGTCACCTACTTCGCGACGCTTGTAGAAGCAGTAGCCGTCAAACTCTCCTAGGTTATCGAAGCTTTCAGGATTCAGCATCTCACGACCGTCTATAGCAATATGTGTTCCTTTCTTGAGAGGAGTTCCGTCAGGAAGCTAGGTGTCGCGGATAACTAGTCTTTCCAGGATGACTAAACAGAAGTTAGTTATAAAGGAGCAGGGATTAGGAGAAACTTGCCAAGTGGGGGAATTTATCGTTAGCATTCCTTCATAAAGCTATCAAGAAGTTGCATCTTGACCAAAGACGTAGCATTAATAGCGTCGTCAGGCATGGCATCGAAAATCTACTGTCTCAATACCTCAGCATATTCGGGTCGACAAGCAATTTCGATGAGAACTTATCGAAACAGTTCAGAAGTTGTAAATAAAGCAGCCATAGCAAGGGCAAGTTAGACATCACCGGGTTCAAATCCTTCAGAAGCAGGGTTCTCAAGCGTCCAGGCAAGAGCATCATAGTTCGAAGGTAGCTCTTTTCCTTAAATCTTGGCTTATTGAACTTCCTTGCGTCTCTTTTGAACAACTGCATTGACCATCCCACGAGCGCATTGAAGCCCGGCTCGACAAGCTGATGCATATGGCAGGTTCCACTGACAAGTGCTCCTCAACCATAGGTGACAAGCTTGCATTTCGGGAACGGCAGAGAAGAAATTTTAGACGTAGTCTCTCAAGACCTTCTGCCAATCGGGATCACTGGCTAGTTCAGGACCAATAAAGATAGAAGCAGCTGCACGGGATATAACACCAGTTATGCCGTCATCCCAGCTTAAGGTTTTCCAAGACTTATCTATTCCCCTTATATCAGATAAACCAGCCTGAAGGTACTCATTCAAGATTAGTAAAGTCTTATCAGTCTTAGACAGCTTTCCCTAGATCATATTTATGACCATTCTGTTTTAGTGATATAAAACGAATTAGACATTGAAACCGGGGTAGCCAGCGAAAAAGTCCTCTCTGACGAGCTGTTAATAATCTACGTTCTTATTGTTCTTGATCCAGCCCACGAGCGATAGTAGAAGAATGACTTTAAGACCGTTAGGAACTTGGATAGCAAAAGGCTTCTGACCATACTTAACGGCACCCTTAACAAAAAGGTTTCGGGCATTAATCAAATATTCATAGTTTGCGCGGCATTTAAAAAAGTCGTTAGAGTAGCGGTTAACAATAGGAAAATCGGGACGCTTATTGGCGAGGATAAAAGCGCCAAGAGCAGTAGTAAAGATAGAGCAAATAGTACTTAACGGGTAGATTAAAAGACCCATTAAAGCGGAAGTCATAATAAGTGGTACCGAGTTTTCTGACTGTTACAAGTGCTATTATCTTCTCTTATTTAACGAGAATAGGAAACTCAACAAAACTAACCCTATTGTGCATTCAGACATATCATATTAGAAGTAGTAGAGATAACATCGTTTCTTCAGCATAACTCCTCGCCGAAATTAAAATCTAAATTAGTCTTCGCAGAGTTTTCTTCTTTAGCGTTTCTCGACTCGTTCTTTACGCACTCAGGTTCAAGATACTTGCCGAGGACACTAGCGAAAACTGCATAATATCGTACTGTAGATAGAGTAAAAGAGCTGATATCCACTATATTAAGCGACAGGGACGCTATAATTCGTTAGTATCTTAGTAGCGTCTCATTCGGACAACACACTTATCCAAAACAAGCGATAATTCATCTCCAATTGCATCTCAACTGGGTATAGCTTCGATCTCATGTGTAATGAAGATAGAGATTCCGCAGACATTTCTAACAAATTTCCAGTGACTTAGCTGCATACGCATGGTCGACATCAAGATTTAAAGCTCAGAAAATCGTAAAGTATAGGGACTTCAGAGTCTCTAGGCCAGGATGCATTCTTAGTACGCTAAAAATGTTTCACTTCAGCTTGAGTAGATATTGAATCTAATACTAACACCAATGGAATTAGATTGCGTCGCAGATCTACAGAGTGCCTGAGTGGGATGTCTACAAAGCCATAACATCTGGAAGCTATTTCATATTTCTATCTAGTCAACTGAATATCATTTATAAGCCTTAGTTACAACAGACAGCTTTATAGTCATAAAAAATAGAAGATATTACTGCTAAATCTAGGGACAAAACCTTCTCCCATAACAGTAGATTTAAATCTAATTAAATGTAACCAGTCCTATCATTACAAGACCTATTATAATTCAAGATATATCCTATCTTTCCGACAAAGCTTAACTGTTTAGGTCGAATGCATTTGGTCCATTTGACTTATTGTCTACTTCAAGTCTTTGTATCTTACACTGACAATACTACCTACTGCAATGCGCCTCACGACTCCTCTTGCTTAGGGTTAAGAACATAGGCAACCTCTTTGATTGCCTCGTTCAGGATCCTGTTCTCAACCTGTAACACTAAAATCTCTTCCTTCAACGTCTCGATTACAGCGTCCTTTTTCGCAAGTTGAGCCTCATAATTCTTCTTCAAACGCAATACTTCTCGTGTAGTGTTGGGGAGTTGTTCTTCCAGGTTTTTAGCCTCATTGAGGCGGCTTTGGTGAGAGGGTCGACGTAACGATGACATGTTTGTTTAGGTGTGGGACTGTTTCGGTGCTGGTGTCTGGAAATCATGATGCATCCTTGGGGTATTTATACACGTGTTGAACAACCTGCGCAGAACGTTGTTCGCTAGATTGATACGCCGAATTGACTTTGATCTGTAAGAAAGCACAATGAAACAGCTTCATGCTGCTTCAAGATTTTCTTTGTTGAAAACATTGGTTTGTCCTGAGGACAATGCTATTGTACGGACAGAAGGACGGCAAACTTAACCCATTGTGTTTGGGACATGGCATTAGTCTGGTGGACAGTGACTGACTTGGTAGTGAACAATCGTCAGATGTCTGACTCGGCTGACTGCCAATTACTGTGAGGGCAAACACGTACAGTTATCTCTGCTGTAAGACCAGGGTAAGCCATCAATGATCGCTGCAGAAAGAGCGAGGTCTTCCTCAAATTCGGTGTCTACAGTGATCAGGTATGGGTGTAATCTTCCTGGTAGGAGTGAAGACTAAGAGATAAGAGGAAATATAGATCTTTGGCTATCCATCCGCGTCGCATCTTTTTGGAAAGCTACGTACCGCCCGAACATTGTGAGTTAACTGACATCACTTCCAAAATTCTCAGCCTCTGTCATAAGCTACATGTCTTTATGCCTCACATCATCTAGTTGCTGATGATTATTTACAGGTCTAAAATCTACCTACTGTTTAAATAGAATGTCATTTAGCCAGTCGAAAACAACCTGGTTGGCAAAAGTAAAAGCGCCAAGATGACAATGAGCGCTTGCAGCATCCTCATCAGTGAGGATAACATAGGTACCCAAATCCCCCAAGGCTTTCTTGACAAGCGCGGGCTGGCCGTCAAAAAACATATCGTTTGAAGCCTCACAGATCAAGACCGGATTCTTCACGTTGTCTGTGATTCCTTCCAATGTCATCTTCTTGACCTTCTCGATAAAGCCTGCAAAAGTATCAACAGCGAAGCTCCAGGTACCCTGCTCGGCCGCCCATCGCACCGCTGTAGGTTCCTTTCCTCTTGCAAGTAAATCACGCATGTACTTGTTTACCTCATCAACGTCCCCAGCTTCGAAGGTGGCCATTATGGCAGGCGGCAACATGCTGGTAAAGGCCACGGATCCGTCCATGACACCGTCAACAGCAACTGTGGCGGCGATTCGAGGCTCAAATGCTGCAGCTCGCACGCAAAGGTAGCCACCCAAAGACCAACCAAGAAGGGCCAGTCGCGAAGAGTCGACCTCAGGCTGGTTAACAAGATGGTCTACAAGGGGCGACACGACCTTCTCCCAATCATGGATAAAGCCGAGCCCTTGTCGCTGGCGGACCGTCGCGTGGCCTGGCCCCTCGTAACTCAACACATTGTATCCACGTTCGAGAGCTGCAAAGCCAAAGACGTGGAGAAGCTCCTCTTGGGAACCATCGAAGCCCAAGCCAAGGATGATGGTGGGTTTGGGTTCCTCCTTGGCAGCTGGCGCTGCACGGTAGAAAATGGCAGGAATGTCAAATCCATCCGCTTTAATTACGAGACGTTCGCCAGGTTGAGGCAAAAGCGCGATGGCTTTGTCGAAGCATGATACGTGCTGATCCCAGAGGGAACGGATGCGTGGGTCGTCTGGGTGACCATGGAGCCAGAATTCAGCGGACCGAAAATAAGTTGACGCACGAAAGTAGGCGTCGCGAGCAGAGATGGGGTTCTTGTTAACGTTAATGGCATCGGCCTGTTTGTTGATTCTGAGGGCAAGACTTTTAAAGGTATCATGATAGCATTCAAGATCGCCAGGTTTAAGCACAGCCGCAGCCTTGAGCACCTCACCCACGTCTGAGCCACCGTAACGTGCAAAGGAAAGAAGGCGGAGGATCTCGAAGTCGAAGAAGCTGTCGGAGGTGAGGGGGAAGGTACCAGACATCTTGTTATTGGAAGTTCTTTCAGGTACTTCTCCAAGTGAAATTGTGCTTAAAGTGCTTTGTAGATGTTGAATAGAGAGGTGCAGTTGCGAATACAATGAGCAGTACAAGGACGGGTATTTATATTTCAAACAACAGAACATCAAAAGAGGGACTGATATCATCATTATGGTATCTATCATTGCTGATCTACCGTAAAGAGCTATCGCATACAAAACATACATAGATGGCGCGTTCGGTTTCAGAGGCGCAGTCAAATAAAACTGACAAACTGAGCATCGTGAGCGCAGGTCCCGCTTCGGCACCGGTAAATATTTGCCGATGCATGAGTAGGCCACAAGTTTCGATTGGTTCGGCGTATCTTGTTTCCTATTCTAGACAACAAAAGGATCAGAGTCAGCATTTAATAGCGGGCTTTGTCAGACATCATGCATGACTCAGGAATTCCGGTGGTTGCTTAAACGTGGGGGACATGAGTGAGAGAAAAAGAAATCATGATTCTTACCTTCTCGAATATCAACCACAAACCCATTTACTCGATACAGCAGGCAACGAGTCTGCCACCACATCATCATGGTTGGCATCCCGGGACGGTCGAAAGCTTCTCTTAGTTGCTTGAGGCGAAGAAAAGCAGTAAGCCAACACATCCCCTTCCCCGCTTCCTCGCCATTGTTTTTGATGCCCTGCTCCGAGGCTCATCAAGTTGGCAGTGCGATCTCCGTCATCCTACCTGCAAGCAATGCGAGAGACTCAAACTTGAATGTACTTGGTATAAGCCGCAGACGATTTTCGTAAATGCTACGACCAAAACGGCCCTTAGTGCCAACAGAAATTATTGCTCCTCATTGACGCCAACGTCGCGATGCACACAAGAGCGGTATATCCTCCAGAGGACCCCCTTAACGGGCATTGAACACTCTCTCCAGCGCTCAGTATCTCAGAATGCTTGCGTGGATCTTTTCCTGCAAACCTATTTACCAAAGGGCTATCAGGGCCCTCCTAACATTCCAAGTTGTTCCACGGCAGGCTGGATAGTGGCTGCTTGTACTGCTGGACACAATTATGATGGGAAGCACGACATGCTTAAACTCTCCGTAATTGCCTGCACTCTTTCCATGATAGGATTTGAGCAGGGAGACGACAGACTCCTAAGAGAAGGCCTAACTGTTTACGGTCGTGCCTTACTGCAATTGTCCGAAGGATTGCGCCTTATAAATGATGACAGCCGGCTTGTTCTGATCAGGACCACCAGAATGCTCACTCTTTTCGAGGTTTGTTCTACCTCTGAACAGAGTGCTGTACGACATCTAACATTTGCTCAGTTATACTTCGGCTCCCATAATCAGTGCAACACTGCACTGGGACAAGCCTGGAGTAACCACAACAATGGCGAACGGTGTCTATTACTTAACAGCAGTGCTAGTATGTATCAAAGAAGCGAAGCACACGAGTTATTTGTAGATGGCCGTCTTCACCTTGTAAGATAAACCATTAGCGCTAGATACTCACTCTAACTACTGCTCAGACTACCAAGAGCCTTTTCAGAAAGAAGGCTTCAGAATTGGGCCAATGGCAGTGGAAGACACTTCCTTGGGCCGGGCGTACCAAAACACCTAAAGATCTTCTATTAGACCTACTTGTCGAAATACCATGGTTGTTCGAAACAATTGACAGGATTCGAAATGGAGATCGATACAGTGGCACACGAGATCTACTGCAAGACCTCATTCAGAACTACTGCCGACTCAACATAGGGCTTGCATCCTGGTACGATACGACGGGCTCAGATATCGAGTCTAAGGTTATGCTGGCAATAGAGGACGACGAAAATGAAGGTTCTGTGGAATTGTTGGCCAGCGCGCAGTTGCTCAGTTTGTATTGGTGCTGCGTCCTCCTAACTATGGAACTCAAACAGGCTGCTCCTGAACTACAGGAGGCACTGAGACTGGCCCAGATCCCCATGACGCATCGGCCACAAGATATATGCAGGAACATTCTCGAGATCATGTCCATGTTCCTCAGTCCTCGCTCTAGTTGGTTTGGATTGAACCTTGCAGCCTGTCCGCTTCTTCTTGTCCGAAGTTACATTCAAAGGCAGCAGCAGCTTAGGCTGATGGATGAGGAAACATATTTGCTAGCTAGGCTTCTCCAGACAGTTAAAGGGAAGATCTTGGCTGCGTTCATCCAGAGTGCAACGTGGTCACAAACAGACATGCTCCCTATCCCTTGTTTTGTAACCAATCAGCTCATATAGAATTTTACTTACCCCCACTAAACATTGCAGTTCAGAACAAAATGTAGGCAGGATGGTATTTTGAAACACTCTGAGTTTCATTCCCGATACGCAGCTGATCATTCCCCATTTAGACCGTTTACAGTAGCACTGTAATCTCGCCTTTGTTGTACCGGACTGCTGTTCAATAAAACAGTTTCCGGAAAGAACTTCCAAGATTATCCGCCCGATACCCCTGTCCACAGACCCCATTTCGGAAGAATTCACGGCGAATATGTTTGATAAGTGCCGGCTGGTTGTACCTCTTGGCCCCCAAATCATCTCATTCGGTTATAGATATAATGAGTTGACCGTAGGTACGACTTCTCATGAAAGACCACGTCGGATAAATCCAAACTATCTGACTTATATTATCATCTGGGCTTTTTACAGAAATTTCTCAGTCCACCGCCATAGAACATCGTTATTTGAAAACAGTAAACGTACCCTTAGGCAATCATTCAGCATGCGGTAGCATTAACAACTGCTATTAATCTTCCGTTAGCAGAGTGCCGGTAGCATGTCGACATCTCCAACTCAGTACTGGATTAATTACGGAAAAATAGCGACTGGTGGGGAAACCCCACAGTAGCCTATGGGCGTTTCAGTATTATAGTGAGATCACCGATCACATTGACCGGACGTGTTTCATTAAAAACGGTACTCAAGGCCCGAAGGCCCGGTTGATTGAGTGCCCTGTTAATTATACCCTGTAATCCCCATTAAACCTCAAGTAAAAGCTTTGAAACGGACCGATTGTTCATGCTCTCTAGTGGTAATTGGTGGTTGCTGCATAGTGATTTCCATCTGATCCAGCTTAACCCACCAACACAGAACACGGACGGACTTCCGTCATCCATAGCATGAGAGACCCTCGTAGATTACAAAACTAGATATAAAGGCTCGGCTAGGTACAAGTTTATCTCATTGCAGCCATCTCAGTGACAATTCATCTGAGTAACCATTTATCTGACGAAGACACATACTTGCAATTTCTCGCCATCACCCATCGAAAATGAAGACTACACTACTCATGGCTGGGGCTTTTGCTCCCCTTGCTCTCGCTCAATCCCTCTGCGAGCAGTACGGATACCTCGCCAACGATGGCTACGCTTTCAACAACAACGCATGGGGCAAGGACTCAGGATCAGGTGACCAGTGTACTTATGTCGATTGGTCCAACAGCAACGGTGCTGGATGGCATGTCGAGTGGAACTGGTCCGGTGGCCAGGACAGCGTCAAATCGTATCCTAACTCGGCGCTCCAGATTGGAACAGATAAGAAGATTGTCAGCTCGATCACCAACATGCAGTCCACTGCCGAATGGACATACAGCGGTGATAGCATCCGCGCCGACGTTGCTTACGATCTGTTCACTGCTTCCGACCCCAACCATGATACCTCGAGCGGCGAGTACGAGCTTATGGTCTGGTAGGTGTATTGAGGTCACTGCTTGAATAAAGTCACTGATCCATCTAGGCTTGCTCGATATGGCGAGGTGCAGCCCATTGGAACTCTACAGACAAGCGTTACCATCGAGGGTCACACTTGGGAGCTCTGGATCGGGATGAATGGTAGCATGAAGGTCTTCAGCTTTGTCGCGCCTAGCCCGGTCAATGACTTCAATGCTGATATCAAGCAATTCTATGACTATCTCGCCAAGTCACAGAACTACCCTGCTAGTGAGCAGTACCTCCTCAGTATGTATATCTAGATCGGTTATTGATAGTGTTACTAACCAATCTCCTATAGCCTTCCAGTTCGGTACTGAGCCCTTTACGTGAGTTTGCCATATTATGCATTTTACATCAATATGTGCTAATAAATTACTGCAGTGGAGATAATGCCAAGTTCTCAGTCACCAACTTCAATGCCCATTTGAAGTAGGACGCCGCCTTATATTTCTAAAAGAGAATATAAGGTATGGTACATAGAGACACATACAATTCTTCATTTAAAAATTCTGTGTCTCGATATTTAGTTTACATGAACACTATGTATATTTACCTTTCGTTTTGCAATTCACAAGAAGATGTTAAAAAAAACATCCTTTACTTCGAGTTCGTCCTCACAGGTGTCTGGCTCTTACATATACTAGAACGTCCCAGAATTCCATGTTAACGTCTATCTTGTCTGATCTAATGATCGTCACTTGTTGTCCTTTGTCTTCTTGTGTGGGTTCTGACATGGATATAACGATATTGAGAAGTTACGATAAGAATTTGTATCTATAATTGGAGCTATGATATCAATCACATGTGTTCCGTTGTCCAGCTCGAATAAGATAAATGCTTCGTGTCAGCTTCAGTCATTTGGTTGAACTCCAATTAGGATCCCTGTCCATTAGCAAGATTGATGTGAAATGTGCTGTTATCTCTGCCCTCATATTTACATCGTGCTTGTACGCGCCATTGACATGCATCAGACAATGATTACAATTAACGTTATTATATTGGACTTCGTATTGACCTGTTCGATTTGAGAAGATGTATCTATATTGTTTAATCTACTCTCTTCTGTGACACCTGTCCCAAAGTCTGCATAGGCGATGTCTCTGCCATGATCGTAGCATGCGACCCAAATCTCACATGCACAGCCTCCCTAGGCTGAGGATCCCAACAGTAGAACCTCCCAGTCGACCGCATATGCTCTAAATCAATTACAACCAAGCTCTCAACAGGCATGATTGTTTCAGTCCAAAAAAGAAGGTACAATCCATCTCGCAGCTTGAGCATCTTGCACTCCTCCGCATCAGCTAGGCCTCTCTCGGTCCCACTGAGACAGTGCCAAACAAACGTGCCCTTATTGAGATATATGTGTTCGTATGCATCTTTTGAGCTGTAGCGGTACAAGATATGCTTGCCGATCAGGTCCTCTGTAGTGGGAAACGCTTGCACCGGCTTGCCCTGATAGTCGGTGGCGTTCATGAAAGCAGTGTAGGTTCGACGCTGAGTGTCTCGATCTTTGAAACCCGAGACACCAGTAATGGCCTGGCCGGTAGTCAAATTGGCTACCATGGTGACGACCTCGTTATACCCAGGCTTAAGAAAATCTATGAAAAAGACATCAGGTCGGACCTCAAAGGCTTCATAGTCAGCCTTTCCGGATTTGCCATTGTCCGAGCCCTCATAGATGGTCCACGTCAACGAGTCAACGGAGAACTCATGCGAGATTTTCATGCCATTGTCAAAAGTGTGACTGATGGTTTTGCCCTGCAGTTTGCCGGACGCAGGCATGAGGTGCTCCCGAAAGCCAGTAGCCATAGCTTCCAGGGTAGGCCAGTTGGCGACTGGAACGAAGTCGGGATTGTCCGAGGCGGCTGCTGATGGCATTGTGAAGGATTGATTGAGATAGAGGAAGGGCTTGGGTGAGGATATTATCTGTTTCGAAATGATAATGTTAATTGTGACGGAATGCAACAATGGAAGGTTTTATATCTCCCATTTTCACCGCTTGAGGCACGATCGGTCTCAGTGTGACTGTTCCGAATTTGCATAATACTCCGTATATCCTGTGATGAGTCCGAAATTCCATGATGTCCGACAAGCAACACGGAATACAATATAGGAGCTACCATGCGACGTAGCAGAACGAACCATTCCCTAAAGAGACTAAAAGTGCGAGGTCTCCACCCAGCCTCCGTCTCTGTCACGCTATCGGGACACCTTCCCCTCAGCACTATACTTCATGTAATGTAATTGAATCTGTCTAGCATGTTTGTGTATTCTCAATTATCATGAACGCGTAATCGTCCCGTTCACCAATCCCGCAATGTGGCGCAAATATCTTTACCATTTACTGAAACTCGGTCTTGCTGAGCTCCGAAAGTCCGCTGTCTCCTCTTTCGTCACATCGCCCGTTCCTAACATTCCGCAGCACAACATACACGTAGTGATCGAGTAGAAGCATGTGCTTTGAACAATGTTATTTTTTCATCCAAGAATAGTCTCCAGTTTCTTCTCCACCATAACATCCACCCAGTGGATATGCATGATAGAACTGTGGCAGTTTGTAGACTCCACTATCAATGAGTCCATTTGTAACCAGACTTCTCCAAGTATAGTAGCTACTCGGCTAATTGTTTGAAGCTTGAGAGTATGAAAAGACTTATAGAGTCTTTTCATTACAAAATTCCTCCACATTAGTATGGTCTCCGGGTTCATTGTTGAGTAAAAGCCAAGCGCGCTGCCAACCGACAAAAGCACAAGTGTTTGGATCGCAACCGTATGGGATTCCTGGGGGATAGTTGCTATAATTTCCAGAACCTCGATGGCCGACGAAAAAACCTGTTGAGAATGTTGACGCTCGTAGTCCTGTTCATCACGAGCATCTCTGCACATGAGTTCAGGAAATGTCTTGTAAAGCTCAAGTTTAGCCACCAGTCGATGACACTGAGCCATCTTATGAAGATGATGCGCAGGAGTGGATATATCTCCTGTCTCCTGTATCTCAGCAACACTTGGAATCTGGATATCATTGATTTCCTGGGCAATTGCGTATGCCTGCGCTATTGTCGTGGAGTCGTTACTTGGTAAGCCGGCAGCGCAAACGGTACGATGCGCACTTCGACTATTCCGCACAAGGGTGATGCACTTGGCGAGTTGCATGAGAACCTCTATACCGACCCCTGTCCAAGGACAAGGGTACGAAAAGAAGGCGCGAGGTTGAGTGCGGAAGACATCGATATATGAGAGGTCCTCTAGGGACTGGTCAACTAAGCAGGCGGCCATAACCTCCCAGTATACCATTGATGAAACTACCAGGCGTTGCGTGCAGGAGGAGGGGAGTTGCAATTGGGTCAAATCATTCTCAGCTATCCAGATAGTGAAAAGTCGGCGCGCTCCACGGAAATGGAAGAGACCCAAAGAAGAAGGGTCATACCAGCTCTACAGACTTAATAAGCCACTTATAATTTATCAAGGCCTCTTATACTAACCGATGTCATACCGAGAAGAATGATCCCGATGAGAAGATCATCTTTGATGCTGTATGCAGCGAGAGGCTCCATCTGGTTCGGGAGACCTGTCAGGTTGCATGAAAGGAATGTATGTGATCCAACATCTATCTCAGCAACCCCCTTGGAGATATGCGAAATGGCTTTCGTTTGAAAGAATATGGGTTCTGTTCTACCACTCCCTAACTGAGAAAGATGAGACGCGGATATAGTCATGATGCAGTTGAAGATGATAGGAGAATCAAACATCATGCTCGATACGAGAGATCGGTATGGATTCTGAGGTGAGTCAAATGTCGAAACAACCTGACAAATATCAGAATAATAGTGGGCAAGAAGAGACGATAATTCGTCCTCAGGATGATACAGAGTCAGCGACAAGCCAGCATCCGGAGCACCATTCTGTTGACGGCTCGAACTACTAGATGATGAATCAGGAGCCCAGTGTCTGAATGGCTCGTTTTGTATTTCATACTTGGTCGACCATTTGATGGGTTTGCTATAACCTGGGCAAGTGAGCCTCGACTTGACGCAGCGGTTGCAAAAGGGCTCTGTTTCATCGCATTTAAGCTTCTTGAACCATGAATGAGGTTAGTTCACCGGAGTGATCCTACATAAATCAGAGTTGTTGAAATTCACCCGTTTTTTGCAAGTAATACACCCAGCTGAAAAGGCATTAGCTACAGTATGTGAATGTTGCCTATGATAATAACTTACTCCTCGATTTAACGCACCTGCTATGCCATCCCGCTTTTGCTAAGGACTGCGCCATTATATCGCGATGCAACCTGAATCAGTATGTAGGCATCACTTTTGGGGGAAGTCGAATCATTGTATGTTTGTAACAAGTCATTCGTGTTTCGGGTACGCTTATCTAGTAATGTATTGGAGAAGTCATGCAATCTTCGGAATTCGGAACCAGATTCCCGATTGGCTGTTGTATGGAAACTTTGATAACTCATCACATGTGGATTGGTTGGCTTGTTCAGAAAGTGGACCTTGCCACGATAATTCTTATCTAAGTATGAACGTCTTTTCCAGACTAGCAAGAACTCATGATAGCAAAGACAGAGAGGCATCTGTGAGATCGCGAAGCGTTTTGAACGGAAGGCAAAACGAGCAAATGGATTATAGGTAGGCTTGCTAGTGCCAATTGTACAAATAAATGCTGCCACTGGCGCCTAAGGTTTTTTCGAATACAAGTTAATGATTGTCTTCCATGCATTGATCAAAAAGAAATCTGAGCAGTTCCTAATTTTATGTCCCTTCCAGTACCTCACTGTGTGTCAATGGGCCAATATACCTCCGTTTCGCTTTGAAAGGCCAATAGAAACACCCAAACAAGAGCGCACTTCCAAGAACTACTGAGGCGTAATTCATATTTGCTGCGCTGACAGGTCGAAATGGAGGAAACAAAAGAAAAATACATGTAAAGGTCAGGTAGATAATTGCAACGATATTAATAAACAGCCCAAATTTGCCTAAGCGCCAGGGTCCCCATGCCAAGGTCTCGGCCCGGCACAAACGACGCCAGACTAGAAGAACAATTGGAATCAAGTAGGTGAATTGCAGACTAACGACTGCAAGGGAGAGTATGGCGTTGAAGGCGGTCGTAGAACCAATGTTGATAAGACCAAGCAGTATAAGAAGGAATGTAACAACGAGAATGGATACAGTGGGGATTTCGCGATGTCTATCGACCTTGGCAATGTGGGGGGAGAATGGTAGTCCTGTTTCTGAGTCAGAGATGCTTGAAACAATATTTTTAGAGTAATTACCTCCATCTCTAGCAAAAGCCCACATGACACGAGCCGCCGAAGTAATAAGCGGAACAGTCGATAGAGCCGCCATGGCAGTGATGGCACCAACCATGCATGTCGCTGCAGTGACGCTCCCCGTCATGTTATAGCATATCTGAATGATGGGGAAGCCGGTTGGTGTATTGAGCGCCGAAGCAACGTCACCCATGAAAAATAAGATAACAAGCAGGAATGCGAATCCGAGTGGCCAATTGACCAAGATTGAACCAACCATAGCCCTCGGAACACCAGTCTCGGCCTTGTCCATCTCTTCGCTCAAATGTGTGGCTCCATCATAACCAATCAGCACGTAGCATGAGCTAAGAAGACCTATACTCCATGCAACAGCGTCATTTGTCCACCCGGAATTGTTCTCAAAACTTGTAAATACGAACTCGGGAGTATGTTTTGTGGGGGATACAACGGTCATGGTGATAACGATGATGATGAAGAATCCAACATGCAAAACCAGTGTGAGCTTCTCTATGAGGGGAAGTGTATTGCTGCAGAGGATGCAGATGGCGGAAGAGCATATCAGGATTGCCCAGAAGAGCATTGTTCCATGCCAGCGTTCGAAGACGTAGTCGGGGTTGTTGAGGACGATGAGACCTTGGATCTGGGTACCGGCTAGAAATGGGGCACTACCGGCGAGAGAAATCCAGCCGAGAGTTCTAAGTGTTTTCCTGTCAGCCTAGCACTTGTTTCTCCTTATTCTTGATGACTCACGAGATGTAACCGGCCAACCAGCTTAATAGAGGTCGTGTCGCTCGTGGACTCAATTTAGCGACGAAATGGTACTGTCCGCCGGCGGTTGGGTAGCTTAATAATGTAAGTTGCATAGTGCGAGATAGCATTCTCATGAACCTCACCTGGATGCCAGTTCTGCAAGCGACATAGCGCCACAGATAGACCCAAAAAAGGCAGTTATAGATCCATAGACAAGAGATACAGGCCCCCCGCTTACCAGACCAGCGGCAAGAGTACTGTTATTACGAGTACATTTAGTAACGGATGTTTCATGGAATCAGAAGGAACATGCATACCTGGATAGGGCTTCCCATGTGCACATAAGGTTGACACATGTTGCAACCATGGCCAAAAGAGAGAACCTGCGCTGTAATTCACTGGCTTAGCCTCATTTAGTGCATCGAGAATAACATCTGTTATTACCTTAACTTCTTGGGCATAGCCAAGACGCTCCAGATTCTGACTCTCCGGGCTCCGCTCGCCCTGATGCTTTTCGGAATCTGTCTGAGGAGACTCCTTACTCATGATCAACAATGAATCGATGGATAAGTTGGTAAATATGTGCGTACGAGTCCAGAGTGAATGGTATCTCACGGATCCTGGCCATTTATGTGTTTCTGTTGACGAGACATCTTGGCATGATTACCATTTAATTTAGTTTACGACCGAGACGGCCAACCCCAGACTAGCTAACTAGATTGAGAAAAAAAGTGCGAGTGGCGATCTGCTAATGTGGAAAAAAGATTAGTAGGGTCCACTGCGACGGTTTCCCCGCGTTTTGTAGTGAGATACTGTACAATGATTCCGAATGCTCAGCAGAGGCCACTTCAGCATGGTTCAACTTAATTTACTACGCTCTTACGTTATAGAGGCTGGATGTTTTGGATGCTAGAAATAAGTTATCTATAATTCTAATACGCTTGTCTAGGAGTAATGGCTTCGCTACGGTTGAAGAAATCAGACAATATCCAGAATGCGGAACTGAGTTCCGATTTAATTTAAAGTTACATACAGATACAATATTAAATAACTAGATCCAACCTAAATAAAACATTTAACATCCGGCTCCCTCTAAAGATATCAGTTAGCTATTGGTGAAACAAATATTCCAAGAAGGACTTACACTGAACGCTAGAACGGATCACTTAGTGTTCTTCAGGGGGACTCCAGAAACCTCAACGATAGCATTCCACGCAGCTTCTTGGTTATCCCGATCATGCAAGTGCGGATGCTGCATGGCCTCGATCGGGCCTGGGTAGCTTCGACGCCTGCTGAAGTGAGAACCAACTTGCTGCCTCCAACCAACTCTGCATTGAGGAGGAGAAAATCGATCGGTTCACCTCGTTTGATGAGCTCGGTGACGGCGGACTGAGTACTTGAAGATGCGTTTAGATCCAATTCCAGTGGTATAAAGACCTGCTTTTTTGCTTCTCTGGCGAGCTGAGCGGCTGTTTCCTGGACTCGAGCTAGTCTGCGTCCGGTGACAAAGATCTGGCCCCAGCCGTCTGCAGCAAGAGCGAGAGCAGCTGCATAGCCGAGCCCTGAGGTAGCGCCAGTAACAAGAGCGATTGAGCGTTCCATGGATATTCTTTTGGCGATGCCTTGCCTGTAATTTGGTGTCTGGTAGGTGAGTATTGTTGTAGATGCTTCTGGCTTACCAAGGAAAGGGTACAATCTGTAAAGAGTAGTAGCCTAGCCTTTTATATAGTATTTCAAGTGTAACAGAGTCGCTGTACTGTGATTTCATACGTATCTAGCTGCTTAGTCATCATAGCATTCTAACACTTAGTACACGGGTCAACTGTTAGTGTCATCTCGACGGAGTCTGGACGAAGCCCCACTTTCGTGCGAACTCGACCGAATTGATGCGCTTTAGCAAGCACGCCACAACATTCCAATTCTGTACGTGTCTTTTCCCCAGTCACAGTTTGACAACTAAATCCGCCATGTCAGAAGACCATCACCCAAAGCCAATGCGCTTAGGCACGCGAAGTCGTGCTGCCTGTCGGAAGCGAAAAGTCCGATGTGTCTTTCCTGCCGAGCGGCCGCCATGCCAGCAATGTATCTTGCGGAGCATCCCATGTACCGCTCAACAGCCAGCAGCGTCGAAAATTGAATGCCTGGGGAATCTTTCGTCCGTAGCAGATGAGACATTCAATCGGCGCCTCGCCGACATTGAAACCAATGTGCGCGACATCTGGACTAGGTTGAGTACGACAGACACATCTCCATTGATCACAGAGCTACTACCAGGGGGTCCATCCACGACGTCTAGCATTGGAAGCCATGCTGGCGTCGAGACGATGCCAATAACCCTATCCGCCGTCGATAACACCGCTAATACTACCAAACCCGAGGACTCCGGTTCAGCGGACAAAGCCTTGGCCTTCCAAGATGCGCCGCTGCTCACCCTTATGAAGGCAGCAAGCATGACGGAAGCACTGCAGTTTAGTTCCTCCGAGCCGATCATAGGAAGTAAGGCCAGCGGCGCCGTCCATTTCCCCGAGTCTTTGATGTTGCAGGATGATGATCTTTTGTTGGTCCTCGCGGCAACGGAGCAATATTGGCCCACCTGGCCACCTTGGCAGTACGGTATACTGCCTCCAAATATACCTGCTCTCCAGACCAGCGGAGTTAAACATGCAGCCCAGTTCCTGTCTCATATGTCAAAGTCCAGTAGCCCATTAATCGCGGCTAAAGTCTGCCTCTGGCTGTCACTTTGTATTCAACAAGCGCCAAAGACGTTACAGCTATCGCACTGTCAATTATCACAGGAGCCCTTCTTGAATTGTATATAAAAACAGCCAATGAGCTACTTGCGTCGGGTGCCAACATGGACGAGTCATTAGACAGGATTGAGGCGCGGCTCATTCTGCAGAAGATCTATATAGACATGGGCAGGCCACGCCAGGCCTGGCTTATTGTCCGTCGGGCCACGGACGAAGCGCTGCTCTTACGTCTCCATCAGGCTATAGAAGAAAATGGAGAAGGCTGTGAAGCAGCCGTATGGAATCAGATACGGCATCTAGAAACGATCATCGTCCTTATCCTGGGTCTACCAAGCTCTATCCCCATTCCCGACTACAACGACAGCGGAAGCAGCGGTGATAACCCGCTCCGTATGCTTAAGTACAGAATGCAGAGCCTCGCCGCATCCATTGTAGCTAGGAACCAGAGCCAGCGGCCAAGCTACCTTGTCACTATGCAGATCAGCCATAAGCTCGGTGCATGTCGAGCCCTTATGCCTGACAGCTGGTGGCAGGAGCCTCCCCAGCAAGACCAGCCGTTTGCTCAACTATACATCCAGCAGGTAATGAAGGTGCAGTACTTCCTCATAACTAAGATGCTGCACCTGCCTTTCATGCTCAACCCCGACGCTGGGTATGAGTACAGTCGCGTATCAGCTGTAACTGCCTCACGGAGTTTGATAGCCGCCTATCTCAGACTGAGGAACTGTAGGAGAGGTCTGTTTGTTATATGTGAGTCGCTTGACTTTCAAGCCTTTAGCGCTGGCATCACGCTTTTAATCTGTCTGCTGTCACTCACGCTAAGGGAGAGGTCGAGCACCGATGATAATAACGGAGAGGACTGGTCACTTCTAGAAGCATTGACAGTGTGCTTGCAACGCACAACGAGCGTGATTCAGTGCAACGTCGCCAAACAGGCCGCTGAGGTGCTGACCCTACTTACACAGGCGGCACGAGGTACCTACGCTAGTCCGGAAAGGTATTCCGTCGTCGTGCCGTACTTTGGCAAAGTTACAATTACCCTATCACAGGGTCTAAGAACAACACATATGGGAAAGTCAGATGAGCGCCAAAAGCCGCAGCACCAGCTTATGGAACCCCCCTTTGGCAACGTCGAGTTCAGTGCGAACCTTTTCGATATTGGCTACTCTGCCGGAAGTCTCGAGGGAGAGCTTGGTGGTGATTGGTCATCTATGGCTGACGTCGACTTCAGCTTTGATTGGACACAGACGTTCACTTTCGATAACTATAATAACTAGATAGAAGCTCTAACAGGATATAGACGCTGGACAATTTGACTTTTGAACATCGACAGAGGCAAGGCTATTGTGGAATTGCGGAATATCGAAGATCCATTGATGAATACTGGGTCAGAGAAGACTATATGAGGGTAAACAACAGAGTGTATATCACCTCTGTTCCATCTGCGGTTTATTGTTCCTAACGCCAGATAAACGGTCGGTGGATACCAAGATAAATACGTTTGCTAAAGTTCAAATAAGAATGACAAGGATAGAAGACGTCAGTTCAGTGGATTATTTCTAGTATCTTGTGTTAAGACCTAAAGCTTTAATAAGAAAGGTATAAACACCAAAACACAATTGTAAAACATACCAAAAACGTATGTTTTATGTATACTTCTAGATATTACATGAAGATGTCTCATAAGTTACAGTTACTACTGAAGCCATTCAGGATGGCCTTCTGAAATGTACCTTCAACTCCTCCCAACTATGCTTGTTATAGTCTGCCTGAACCTTGTTGCATGTTTCAAGTCCCCAATCGGTGATCCCCAACATCAAGCTACTCTCGAACATGAAAGCCATGCTTCCCTCTCCGACTTTCATAGGCTTCAGCTCTGAATTACTCGCTCTTTCGAACGAATCAGCATCTGGCCCATGCGCCGTCATAACGTTATGTAGACTGGCCCCAGCTGGTTGAAAACCACCTCCTGTCTTGGCATCATATTGACCGCAAATCAAGCCCATGAATTCAGACATGGTATTGCGATGATACCAGGGTGGGCGGAACGTATCTTCCTGGACAAGCCACCGTGGTGGGAAAATGACAAAGTCGGCGATTGCTGTGCCAGGGTGATCGGAAGGTCCAGTCAGGACGGTATAGATGGATGGGTCAGGGTGGTCGAAAGAGATGCTACCAATGACTGAGAAGCGACCTAGATCGTACTTGTAAGGGTAGACTAGGAGGGTTAGTGACATCCAAATGACACATACCAAGAATTATAGAACCAAGTACTCACATCTGAAATGCGTCAGTTTGAACAATCGAAATTGAGAGAATACTTACTTCCCATGCCAAGCCACCACATCAAACGGTGTATGTCCTTGCTCTGCCATAAAAAGCTCATTGTTGAACTTGTTCAGAATGGTCCAAGTTGAAGTCGTATCCTCCTGAAACTCCGCCACAGGAATCTGAAAGTCCCTGGGGTTAGCAAGACAGTTAGACCCAATGGGTCCGAGTTCAGGCAACTGAAAATGTCCTTGGTACAGCTCCAAGATGTATCCGCGAACAGGACCCTCTGGGAGAGTAACCCGGTATCGAATACCACGGGGAAGGACTGCGATTTCGTTAGGGCGAACCAACAAGCGTCCGAGTTCAGTCTGGATGTCCAGTACGCCGTGCTGTGCGACAACAAGCATCTCACCATCGGATGAGTACATGGCTGTTTTCTCATCCATATCTCTACCAGCAGCAAAGACGTAAATGCCAATACCTGTTTTCAACGTCGGGTCACCTGCACCAGAAACAAGCTTCATACCCCTCACCCAATCGACTTCTTCATTGACATCAAATGGATCCCATCGTAGCTGCTGGGGAACGTAGTTCAACTTTGCTTTCAGAAGCGGCTCTGAAGCATCGTTAAAGCGCTGATAAGTTGAGTGCGAGGCTGAGGGAAGAATACGGTAGAGCCATGTCTGACGATTCTCGTGTCGTGGAGCAGTGAAGGCTGTACCGGATAGTTTCTCCGCATAGAGACCGTAGGGTGGCTTTTGCGGTGAATTGGCGCCAATGGGCAGAGCACCGCCAATGGCCTCTGATCTGAGAATGATTGGATAAGAGAAGAGTGACGTGTGAGGAGGTGTGAGGGAAATACATACTCGTGGAATGAATCGAAGCCATTCAAGTAGGTATACTTCTCAAGAGTGGAAAAATTGGTGACAGGCATTGTAGCTGGTTGACGCTGGACATCGAGATGGACAAGCTCTAGCTCATCTTTGGCATAGCAGATTGGCAAGATAAGATATAAACAAATTCGCCCGTTTAAACATCCGTGTTGATGCTTTCTCAATTATCTTCCGGCGTAGTCCCGAAGTTCCGAGTGATGATGCCGTGATCGTTGATCCACCAACGTATTCGGAATAGTACTACAATTTCCGAGCATGAATACTTGACGTCGGAATTGAGCTTGATACATAGCGACGTCGAACCGTTCCCTGTCAAAAAAATACCGTTGAATAAGAGACTTAGTGCTTGGGCAAGTATCATGAATTTTTCGTTTCCTCTACCTATCTCGCGACACCAAAGAATTATTTTTTTCACAACATCAACCAACAACCGAAATTCTCCCACAATGTCGTCTTGGCTCCCAATCCCTACGAAAAGCCACTTCTCTTTGGCCAATATACCTTTTGGCATAGTCTCAACTGCGACTCAATCGGGACCCCGTCCGGCGGTGGCCATTGGCGAGCAAGTACTTGACCTGTCAGTTTTCGCGCAGAATGATGGCTTTTCGAAGTTACACGAATTCCCAGCCGAGGAACTCGCCGTGTTTTCGCAACCTACATTGAACGACTTTGCTGCCCTTGGAAGACAAGTACATCGTGCAACGAGAGCTTATCTCCAAGACGTCTTTCGCAAAGATACGCCATACCCTGAGATTCTTCAAAACAACACCACCTTGCGAGAACAAGCTTTGATACCTCTTGCGAAAGTCAAGTCTCATGTACCGCTTAGCATTGGTGATTACACGGACTTTTTCGCCGGTCGTAACCATGCGCAAACAGTTGGTGCTTTGTTTCGCGGTCCTGCCAACGCCCTTCAACCAAACTATAGCCATCTCCCAGTGGCATACCACGGTCGTGCAAGCTCCGTTGTTGTATCTGGTACTCCATTACACAGACCCTGGGGCCAAGTTCTTCCCAACCCTCAATCCCAAGATCCTGTTTTCAAGCCCTGCGCCAGACTGGACATCGAGTTGGAACTCGGCATGTTTGTCAGCAAGGGTAACAAGCTTGGGTCTTCGATTGCTGTTGATGACGCAGAAGAGTATATCTTTGGATACGTTCTTATGAACGATTGGAGTGCGAGAGATATTCAGCAGTGGGAGTATGTTCCATTGGGTCCATTCAATGCTAAAAACTTTGGCACAAGTATTAGCCCTTGGGTCGTGCTAGCTGATGCACTGGAGCCGTTCAGAGGAGAGGGGCTATTGAATGAGACGCCGCTGCAAAAGTATCTTGACGAGAAGAGAAAAGACTCAATCCTTCATATCAATCTTGAGGTTTCTCTCACAAGTAAGTCACAGTTCTCTGCGTCGACAGACACAATAATGCTAACATACTGTAGCAAACAAAGGTCACACGACGAAAATCACACGAACAAATTCGAAAAACCTGTTGTGGTCCTGGCCTCAGATGCTTGCCCATCACTCCATTTCTGGTTGCAACATGCGTGCAGGAGATTTGCTTGGATCTGGAACAATCTCTGGTCTCGAGCCCGGCACACAGGGTAGTCTTCTCGAGCAAACACAAGGAGGAAAGGTCTTTGTCCAGTTGGAAGGTGGAGAGGAACGAAAGTTTGTTCAGGATGGTGACACTATCACTATTACTGGCTGGTCGGGGAACAGCGATGATGGGCTTGTCGGCTTCGGAGAGTGTTCAGGTACTATTCTGGCTGCTGTGTCGAGGGACTAGATTATTGGATTACCATGTAGTGCAACTATTGTTTGCACTGAGACTATTATTTCAGTTGCTTTTGCGAGAACATGTGAAAAAATGTCAGTTAAAACAGTTGTAGAATTTAAAAATGTCGTGTTCATTGTACCAACTGTAAAATCAAAGATAATCTCAATTATAGAATTAGTTTCGACAACTACCACTGGAATCTTCGGTTGTATATTCGGCCAGAAAGGTCAAGTGGTAAGTTACTACTGATTGAGCAATTTTCCTGCATTGGAACATGAGTAATTTACTGTTCGTCCCAGACTAGAATCGTCTTGGATAACGGCTATGTCGGCGGGTCCTGCTCCGGAAAAGCAGAGCGTACATTCCGAGCACCTCACAACATAAAGCTCCCCCATTAGAACCACATACATTTCCACAGCATTTTTGAATGGGCTATTCTTTACTCTCATCTGCACCAAGTTTAAACTCGAACAAGTCCCAATCAATCCGTCATGTCACCAATTACCCGTGTTACTCTGTTCAAAGTCCCCTCCGAGAAGGACCAACAGCACCTCGTGGATCTCTACAAACAAATGGCCCAAAAAGCTGTCAAGGTATGTCAAATCCTCATGACCGTCTTGAGTTGCTCCATCAGACTACAAGGCGTTCAATCTTGTACTGACTGGATCCCAGGATGGAAAACCCTATATTACCTCAGTTCAAGCTGGAAAGGCCAACCCCGACCAACGCACCCAGGGCTTCACTGTTGTCACTATTTCTACGTTTGCTTCCCAGGAAGACTTCAATTACTACGATACACAGTGTGAGGCGCATTTGGAATTGAGGACTTTTGCGAAGGGCGTTAATCAAGGATTTGCCATGATTTACTTCGAGAATGAAGTACTATAGATATTTATGATCAAGACAGTAAATTACTAAATTAGACCTTGGAAGTGCATTGAGATATCATGTCCCTCCTGTGTTGCCGTGTTGAACTCCTCATCATCTGTGAAATCTACAGGAACAGGCTGTAGGAACTGTTGACCTTGCCCAATGGCATCGAAAAGATCCAGAAGATCATTTCTCATCTGGAACATGTCTGGTACAGAACTGAGCAAGTCCCCTTCAGGCATGACTATATCACCAAAAGGAAACGTTTCATTCTCAGTCGTTGACACGGGCATCTGCTCTTCCGCTGCCGCCGTCAGTTGGACTGGGCGAACTTGTCCGCTGACCCCGCATGCCACTTCACCGTCCACTTCATTTTGGCCCTGACCCTCGTCTTGGGTCGCAGGAAACCCAAAGCTTTTCATCCTTGGTATCATTCCCCTGATACTCTTCCACAACCGCTTACTGACAGCGCTGTGCCTTGAGAGCCCCCTCACAAGGTCAACCCCATCAGAAAAAGTCCGTCTACACGGCGCAGAGAATGTCTCCGGGGCGTGACACACAGCCAGGAACAAGACAGCTAACGCGCTAAGAAGGAAATAATTGAACGCACTCTGCTGCCGCGAGTAGATATCAGTTGTAGAATGCAAATGAACCAAGACCTGAATGGTGTCTTGGGCGATGTCGACCACTAGCCATGCGCTCTGAGGGTTAGACGCGATACTGGCTGTGCTCATGAGGTGGTGTCGATAGATCAGAATTCGTGCGTAGTTTCCACGGAGGTACAGAAGTGCACGGAGACGGTGAGGGAGTCTAGGTTGTGCGCGTGATGCAAGACCTAAACGTGGATGACGAAGCTTTAGATGAGAAGGAATAGATTCTAGCCAGTCTTGAGTTTGCAAGTCTAACGCCGCGGCTGTGTCGTCTGGTATACTCTGTGACGCAGATCCGAATGGTGGAATCGCTTCCCAGATTTTCGAACACAGCTGGCCATATCCAACCATGCACTGCAGGTAGAGATATTCTTCATCCTATTCAGACTCGTTAGACAGATCAGATAATCGGTTTGTCTGCATCCTTATTGGGACTTACTGGCTTTGGCAACTCTGGATCAACGTCCTTGTCTACCAACGCAAATGACAAACTCGTTCCAAAACTCCATCTTCGGTCCAAAACATACACGCACCAGAAGACCCTTGTGGCCAGCCTACGAGAGTCAGTGTCCTTGAAGTTGTCCAGCAGGCTCCGTTTGCGATGAAGGCCCATTTCCAGAGCTTCACGAGCGGCGATGCCAATTGTGCGCCAAGCAAGAAGTTCTTCGCCTGAGTGAAAGTAGTATATACTCTGTGACTGTTAGATGAATACTGGCAGGGGTGGCGGTAAGGTTTGATACATACCAACATTGTGAGTATTTGGATTTCTTTGAGGTCAACTTGTGGGCTGAGTATACTTGAGACATTGGTCTCCACAGAGTCGACGATTGCTGTCGTCAGTTCAATCTTACTCGGCTCATCTAGTACGATTCCAGTAGCCACCGCGACTTTCGCAAGTGTAATGTCCTTATCACATAATCTCTCTTCATTCTCCAAAGAGCTTATTCCCTGAATGACTTGCAGAATCTCCTTACTCTGCGCAATATACTCCCCGATGTCTGTGAATGGATACACACTCTCGACCTCTTCCTGGAACGTGACCAAATATCGTGTTACATCATTCGCAGTGCAGTGATTCCAAAAGTCCAAGTCGCTAATGGGATTGTCGTTCTCAAGTGCAACTGGTGAATGTGCACCACTTGGGGGCATTGAGTCAAACGTTGGTACTCCTATGCGGTTGAGTGAGCGTTCGCCAACAAGGATACCAAACGCTGATCGTGTTGGACCAACAAAGTGGGGCTGTCGCGGAACCTGGCTCCGTGCACTTGCTGGTGAATGTGTGACAACGTTGTCGCGTGTATGTGGTGAGATTGTTGATGGGTTGTGGGATCGCTGGTTTTGTTCTTTGAGTTCGTGTACTACAACGACCAAGTCCGAGACTTGTTGACGAAGTTGTGAAAGTTCATGATTAAGACTTCGTATGTACTTGTCCGACTTGTCCTTTGGTGGCTGAACAGTAGTCGTACCAAGAGTACAAACAAGACCGCCAGAGATACACCGCTCGCAGTTGGTGTTATCGGCTGTTGGTATGCACTTGAGTTTCTTTCTCTTACAATCATCGCTGCTTTTGTCAGCACACCTATGCGTACCATAACTCTCGATACCATACGCACCAGGCCACAGAGGTGTACTTGCCCCTCTTTGTTCGACCAGTAGTCGCTGTGTCAGGGTTAGACTCTGCGTCGGCAGCATTCCGCTTCTTCGACTTCACTGCGAGCTGCTCGGGACTCTTTTCTGACACAGCCTGTTGGTCCATTGCGGTAAGACAATGCAGAGAGATTGAGTTCCGAAGACGAACAATGGCGACTGAGGGTCCATGATTAACCCCAGCTTTCGGAAATGGTTCCGGATTTCCGAGTCGTTGTCAACCCCGCACAAAATGACTTTGTGGAGACATGAGGTAACGCCGTGTGGACCACTGTTAAGGTCTCTTACCCGAATGGGAAGCTGCGAGCATCGTGATAGGTATATATGAATGAGTTGGTTTCGTAGTCTCGGTGTCTTTTGTTCTGCACACACCATTCTACGATTTTTTTACATACTGTCCAAAATGACAATCGCCAATCTTCTTGTGTCCCTAAGCGAAAAGGCCAGTGAAAACAAAGGCCAATCTGTTCTCGTCACACTCTTCATCGTACCGTTGATCTATGTCTTCATCAATGAGCTTGTGCGTAACAATGCACGAATCAGCAATCTCGACGGGCCTTCGGGATTGCCCTTAATTGGTAACATTCGTGACATCAGGATCAACGCTTCAGAGAAGTATCGCGAATGGGCCAAGAAGTACGGACCAGTTTACCAAATTCAGCTGGGCAATATTCCTATTGTCGTTGTTAATAGTGCTGCTGCTGCGAGGCATATCTTTGGTGCGAATGCACAAGCATTGAGTTCTCGACCCGAGTTTTACACATTTCACAAGGTGAGCGACACTGAACTGGTACTAAAATCCAGCGATTGACTTGATCAGGTCCTCTCGGATACCGCCGGAACCACAATCGGTACATCCCCGTACAGTGACTCTCTTAAACGCCGTCGCAAGGGCGCCGCCTCAGCCCTCAATCGACCTTCGGTTGCCACCTATGTCGACCACCTCGATGTCGAAACCCGAGACTTTATCAAAGAGCTGATCGAGTACGGCAACAGCGGAAAAACGCCTGTGGATCCCATGCCAATGATCCAGCGACTTTCTCTATCCCTAGCTTTGACGCTCAACTGGGGCATCCGTCTTAAGAGTCAGAAGGACGATATGTTCGCCGAGATCACACACGTTGAGGAGGAAATCAGCCGGTTTAGATCGACGACAGGTAATCTTCAGGATTACATTCCCCTGCTTCGTCTAAACCCGTTCAATTTCCACTCTTCTAAAGCAAGAGAGATGAGGAATAGACGGGATAAGTACCTCACTGCTTTGAACGACGGCTTGGATGAGAGAATCAAGAATGGTACTTCCAAACCTTGCATCCAAGCCAACGTCATCATGGATAAAGAGGCCAAGCTGAACAAAGATGAACTCACCTCCATCAGTCTCACCATGCTTTCGGGTGGTTTGGACACTGTCACCACACTCGTCGCTTGGTTCGTTGCTTATTTGAGTCAACATCCCGAGATTCAAGACAAGGCAGTGTCTGAGATTGGCAAGTTCTTCAGCCAGAAGGAACCCATGTGTGACGTCAATGACGACCAAAAGTGTGAATATGTCGTCGCGCTGGTCAAAGAATCATTGAGATACTACACTGTTCTTCGACTTGCCTTGCCACGAGCTTCGATTCGCGACATTGTCTACGAGGGCGTTACAATTCCCAAGGGCACTGTCGTCTTCCTCAACGCATGGGCATGCAACATGGGTAAGTTATCAACGGTCCACACTCTTCTCTACCGTTACTAACACTTAGCAGATGAACAAGTTTGGTCTGACCCGGAGGTCTTCCGCCCCGAACGTTGGCTAGAGCAACCCGAAGCTCCACTCTTCACCTACGGCGTCGGATATCGCATGTGTGCTGGCTCGTTACTTGCAAACAGAGAGTTGTACTTGCTGTACATGAGACTTCTCAACAGTGTCAAGATTGAGCAGTTTGACAATGTCGATTGTCACCCTGTTCGAGGCAACTTGGATCCTACAAGTCTTGTGGCGATGCCCCGAAGATACAAGGCTTCGTTCACCCCAAGAAGACCTGACGATTTGAAGAAGGCTCTGGCAGTGTCAGTGGAGTAGGAGTGTTGTTACAGTACTTCAGACGAGGGGCTTTTATAAAATTATTGGGATATTGCCATGTTGCATGTATGTTAGTTACTTTTCGGCAGACTTCCAGTTCAAGTGTCAGTTCAATTTGAAGTTACTGACTGTACATTGTGTTTTATCAGAATCGCTGTATTTTTCTCGCAATTCTTAATCAAGTTATAGCAGTATGCATTATCCACTTTCAGTACATGTTTATATTGGTGTGTTGCCAGACTCTACTTGTGTAGAAGGCCAGAAGTAGGTAACATAACTCGATACACACATCTCATAAATGCCTTGTTACATTCGCTCAATCATGATAACAGTTGAGTCATTTTGGATGGGCAACATTGTTAGTATCCTGTGGAAGCCATTATGGCTTGAGGGCATACATAATAAGACTACTAATGTGAATACGTTTGGCTACAGAACATGGCCGTTTTCTTGGTGCTGTCTAAGTGTATCCAGTGGATTCAATCAACATCATGATAAATTATCCTGTGATTTGCATGGATGATAATTGCAGCTAGGATGTACCGATGTGTTTTGGATTGATCTGGACACAACATTGTGCTATTTTCCGTTCTGCTGAGATTGCTGAATAATGAAGTGAAGTCGTTCAGATTAAAACGTTACAAAATCCCAAAGGATGTTTCTACGGGTGATCTTTGTATGCTTAGCATTTCCCAAGGTCAATAAGTGTTGACTGTTAATTGTTGAATTTGTGGACAGACTTTGAGAAATTGTAAGAGTTGACATATAGGAAATCAACAATTTTCTATGCTACGACAGGCCAGTTTTCGTGGCAGTAGTAAATATCTAAAATTCTAATAGACTTCAATCATCTGCGATAAAGCAGAGAAATCCGTTGTTCCGTCTTACGATTGTCGAGGAATACAAACATCTCGATGAAGATATGAGCCTTGCCTCCATTGGATATAGAATCGGCAGACACATCCCAAACATAGCGTCGAGAGTCTATTCGTGTCATGATTCAGCGCGTATGCACATAAACTTCAAAAAATGCACCACAAGAACATCAATAAAATGTTTTGGTACGATATTGAATGCTGTCAAATGTCAAATCTCTGTATGATTGTGAATTTTATGGCATGGCTACTTTGCTTTGTTGACCTACGAAGGCTTGAGAAGGTGAAATGAGGGATGAAACTTGTCATGCCACTGAGTGCGCTAAATACATCGCTAATTGATGGCAGCCAGTAAAGTTCTTTGCAGCCAGATGACAAATCATTGCACTAAGACAATGGGGCTGTGCACTGTTGCCTAAATAATTTTAGTGACAATCTTACCCATCCCCTTTTCACAACGTCACGACAATTCTCATTCACACATCATTCATACAACATTGTCTTCTTCGGCTTAATACTACAAAGACAAAATGTCACTAAGAAGAAGTTCAAGGTTGAATAAGACGGGAGACGATCAACAGGACGCGGCCGACCTGGCGCACCAATCAATCGCCCCGCAGCCGAGAAAGAGCAATAAGCGAAAGATCGCAATATCCGATCCTGACCCAGGAGCCAAAAGCGCCAAGAGAACAACAAAGACCAAACATGTGGCAAGCAAGATGAAACAAAAAGATGATCAATCTTCCAATGCGTCCGATAACGACAGATTATCCGATTTACCGCCCGAAATATTCACCATGGTGCTGAATAACGTAAGAGACCTCCCTTGACTTTCAAGTTCATATTAACAACAAACCAGATGAAAGAAAAACCGGCTTTGAGCAGATTGAGTAGAACATGCAAGAAGTATTACTCGCTCATAACGCCCTTCCTTTACAAACGTTTAGCCGTTGCTGCCATGTTCCACGCGCATATCGCAAAGCTCATTCGTACCCTTGAACCACTTCTCAGCATCCAACAGCAGAAACGATTGAAGAAGGAAGGTACATACAAGGGCCAGAAGGATGTTTACCCAAACAACCTCAAACCACAGGAAAAGCCTGTCTGTGCCGAATATGTCCGACAACTGATCATTGGAGTTGTTCAAGCGGGTAAGAGGCATGATTATATCGTGCACCGGTATGTTGAAGAAGCATTGAAGAACACGAACAATATCGAGGTCTTCGAGGCTTTGTTCCTTACAGAGTCAGTTACAAACAGGAGGCGACGACTTGAGTTTATTCTATACTAATATTCTTACAGATCGATGGCACAGACTATTGCAGGGTTCAAAAAGCTACAGGCTTTGTCTCTTGATCTTGGTTACGACAGTCACCAGCCACTGCACGACATCAAAAATTTAAAACATTTGGCACTGCGAGCCGATAGCCAGACCGATCTTCTTCATTCCCTGCTGCTGAACTCGAGGTCCACCCTTCGAAGCCTCGACCTCAGCACAAGCTCTGTTGAGTTCTTGAATGATTGGACTCAGATTATAAATCCAGAAGAGGAGGGTACAGACAACCACCATTACTTTACCTCTCTCAACACATTCAGTATGCAGGTCTCCGGACTTGATCTGACTTCAATTCGATCATTGATGAGGGCCATTGATTTCGTCGGACTGAGGGAGCTCAAAATTGAGCGCTCTCATGATGGCTCCCCTATCTTGTTCCACGAACTGGCCGACTTGTTCTCGAAAGCCAAAACCTCAGGTTTGCGAGTCCGATTGCAGAATTTGAAAGTCGACATGGCGCTTTCTGGCTATTATGTTACTGAAAGTGAGAAAGAAGCAGCTACAGATGCCAAGCGCCGCTTTCTGAGTTCTTTCGATACTCTCAAGGTTCTGGATCTCGCCGACTATGGCCAGTACCCGCTCAGTGTATCCGAAAACCCGGGCTTGCCGAACAGTATTGTACAGGCCATTCTTCAACACAAGCATCTGGAGAAGCTCGGAATATCATATACCGGTATCATCAGTGGCTGTCAATTGCCATACCTGAGACCTGCTACGGTTGCGACACTTATTGACAATTTGCCTCTCTTGAAGGAAATCAACATCGCTCCAGAGGAGCAGGACCTTGTGAGAAGACCCTCGGGTACACAAATAGTGGTATACTGACATCTTGAATAGGACGAGCTAGGAAAGATATTATCCCGAGCCTCCAACGTTGAGCTTATTGAATTCTGCTGCACGAGCAGTTGGGCGTCTCATCACCGCAGTGATGATCCTACAAAGCCTCTGTTGGAATCCGTCATGAAAGGGTTTCTATCTCGAAATTGCTCCGACGATGATGGTCAGTTCAGATGGGAGGACAACTGTAAGTTGAGGCGTGTCATTGTCAACTGTCAGATCTATGAGGTTGCTTCAAAGTTTGGAAAGGGTGGCAAAGGAATATCTAAGCCCGAGAAGTTCACATTGCCAGATTTCCCAAAGCGGCAGGTCATGTTCAGGAACATCACAGGGACGTCCCCTGTGACGTTGCATGTTGGGTTTGATCCTACATTTAGTTGGGTCGAAAAGGTGTCAAAAGACCTGGACTGAATCGTTGTTGCTTATGAACGCCAGGCACTTTGTTCTGTTCAGATGCAACCAGGTTTGGATTATGTTTTTGTTTACAAGACTTCCTTCGGCACAGTATCTAGATCTTCTTCATGTAGATCTTCCCGCTTGTACGCTGGAAACCATGCGGCGTTTTGAGTGTCCATAGTGCTTTTTCCAGCGAGTATAGTCGTCAATATATCGAACTTTTACGAATCCCTCGTTCATTCTTACTCATTCCATAGACAATAAAGCTAGCAAAAATGCAAACTCCGCACATTCCAATGTCCAGTCCGGGCTGACACTGCGTACCATTTCCCATGACAGGCCCAGTAGTTGTGGGCACGATGCTAGGAGAAGGTCTGTGCCAACGAGGCGTAAGGTCAGACCAGAGATACTGATATCAGCTCAAAGTCTCGAATGAATATCGACGTTCCAGACTGGGTTAATACTGGTTCAGTTCATTATTGACGGATTGAACATCAGCAGAGCCCTTTGAAAGCGAATGCATGAAAGCTCGAGCATTAGTCACGGGTTGAAAAAAATCCACCAAATTGCAGAATTAGGGATCAACTTCTGCAAAGGTCAGCAGTGAGTAAATATAGAAGAAGAAAAAGCTCGAGAAAGATTTAATACAAGTTGAAATTGCTTTAGCAGGGAATGTAAAGTGTCATATTCCCGGGTTTTCCATCACCCATTTGGCTGGATCCGGTCCATATTTTAGTGGTGAAAGTGAATGCTGGAAAAATTCTACTAATTGCGCAAGTTTAAGCAAGTTTCAGGAACGACAGCGCCAAGAGCCTGAATCGAGCGAATCAGAAAAATGTAATTGACAAATGGGATTAAGGAAAAGAAAGGCTAAAAATTCCCGAGTAAAACAATTTAAGCTTACCAGAATAAATTAAAGGTTCAGACAGTACAATATGGAGAGAACCAGGTGTTATCTGCTCGCAAATGGTCTAGAAAATGGAAAACTAAGACGCAGTGTTGTGAACTACGGCTCAACTGTCTCGTAAAACATTGATAATATATTGCTCAATTCCGCGCACTTGCAGATTTTTTATTCATGCCTTCAACAATGAATCGATGCAGTTTGAACAATGAATCAATAACAGACTGCTGATTGAGTCTCTTTAAGTTTTTTAGTTTTTTTTCGTATTTCTTTTACTTTTTTAATCCTTTTTAATTCTCCTTCCTTTCTGTCCTCTCAGTATATATCCACTCCGCCCCAACTGTATGTTCAGCAGGCCTTCATCACAGTAGCCACACATCAGCTCATTAGCAGGTTTCTCTCAAGATCAACATGAAGCTACCTTTGGCGGGACTAGTACTGGGGGTTAGCCTTCCATTGGCGGCATGGTCACATACAACCACAGGAAGGGAGCGACATGGAGTTATCGGGTACGGTGTCACCATGTACGATCCTCCTTGTGCATATGGATGTATTGATACCGTCAAGTCATGGTCACTCGATTGTGCTGGCGATCATGGTATGGATCACGAAATGGGCTCAATGCACATGGCTGCCGCAACACCAGAGTGTAAAGCCACCAATGACGCTTTTCTCCAGACAATGGCATGGTGCTTTCATGTCTATTGCAAAGACGTCAATAATTCCACGCTTGAGGGCGTCTGGGAAATGGACATTGTGGGGAGGAACAAAGTCCAGCCTTCTCCCAAGTACTCTTACCAAGTCGCCCTAGCTCTCGCCCACAAATCGCCTCCGACTGAGGTTGTGGACTCTGCGGCAGTGCTCAACAAGACATCTCTGATCGACGAGGCGACTTGGCTCAGCAACTCTAATGCCGACTACATTTTTGAGAAGATGGAAGCTGTTACCGAGAAATACGGGTACGTCTCAGTCCCATATCTGCTTCTCATGTCTTGTCTAACCAAAGCGCAGCATCATTTTAATGACAACATGTGTCGCAATCCCCATCGCTCTATCCTTCCTCGACTGCCTTCCGCTCCCACAATCCCTTGTGTCAAGTGTTCATGCAACGTTTGTCGATCCACCCCTCTTCGGTCGTTTCCATTCCGTGCCAGCCCTTGGGCTAGGCTTCATTCCCACCCGAGGCCAGAGCCTGTACATTGCATACATATGGATCATCAACATCATCCTTTGCGCCGTCGGATACGAACTCAAAGACCCCATGTCATGGTACAACTCTTTGGACCAACAGCTAGTTTCCTACATCAGCAATCGTGTTGGACTCTTGAGTTTTGTCAACTTGGCCCTCGCTGTACTTTTTTCCAGTCGCAACAATTTACTTCTCTGGATCACCAACTGGTCTTACTCAACTTTCCTCCTGCTTCACCGCTGGATCGCCGTCATCTGCATGCTGCAGGCCTGTCTGCACTCAGCCATTTACTTACAGATTTACCTTGACTCTGCTGCTATGGGCGAAGGTGCACACGTAAAGGAAGCGAAAGAGGAATACTGGATCTGGGGAATCGTGGCTACTTTAGCTCTGGTTCTTCTAATGCCCTTTTCCATTCTCCCTCTTCGACAGAAGCTCTATGAGGCGTTTTTGGCTTCGCATGTTGCTCTCTCTCTCCTTGCCATGATCGGTTGCATGTTGCACATTTTCTACCGATACGAGTGGCAGTGGGGATATCAGACATGGGTTTGGATCGCATTTGCATTCTGGATCTTTGATCATTTCCTGGCCAGACCACTTCGACTGATGCAGAACGGCATCAAACGAGCTAATATCACGCTTATAGACGATGACTATCTCCAGGTCACGGTTCCTCGTGTGTTGGCCAAGGGTCACGTCTATATCTATTTTCCGACTCTAACGTGGCGTGTCTGGGAGAATCATCCATTCTCAGTAGCCGCTAATTCTTCCGGAAGAAACTGTGCACATGGAGTAGTGTCGCGAAACAGAGGCGCCGTTGAAGATGAAGCCAAGCATGATTCGACGGTGATGGACCTGGAGTTGCATGGAAGGGACGCTGAAGTACCCGGCTTGGTCATATTTGTCCGTCGTCATGATGGACTGACGTCCTTACTGGCAGCTTCAGGTTCAGATTCTAGTATCCCTGTCATGATTGAGGGCTCATATGGCGCTCACGCATCCATCATTCCAAACGCTCTCCCTGAACCAAGCATCGAGTACCCCAATATCATCTGCATCGCCGGAGGTGTTGGTATCTCTGGCGTGTTACCATATCTTGATAGTCCGCCGAGCGTAGTGGGCTTAGGTGGCAAACGAAAGCTGCTGTGGGGAGTCAGGACCGAGCCACTCGTTGACGCGGTCCGTCGTGTGATTCCTAGGGTCACTGAAGCTTCGGATAGTGGAGAACTTTGGAATGACTTTGAGGTTGCTGTTTCTGCTGGAAAGCGTTTCGACATCGACTATATACTTAAGAATGAACTGTCTGATGTGACTGGAGGCACCATTGTAGTTGTTTGCGGTCCTGCAGGAATGGCAGACGATGTCAGGGTTTCTGTGGCAGGATTAGGACAGCAAGGCTTCGTCGTCAAATTGGTGGAGGAGAGTTTCGCATGGTAACTGGTAGATTTTCTACAGAAATCAAAAAGCAATATATGCGCGCTTTGACACAAGACATTCTTATTCTGCCGTAAACACTCATTTTTGTCCGTCTGGCTAGTTCGATTTTTGAATGTGTCAATGGTTTGTACGCGAGTTGATACCTATGAGTTGAGGCAGGTGATTCAAGCAGTAAACTGTTTATGTCAGCGATGGATATCTAACAGAAGGTATGTCTCTAATTATGTGTGACATTGATGATCGATTTTATTGAAAATCCAAGTTGAAGAAATGCAGGTCAGAATGAAAACTTAATGAGCTTGTGACTATCAAACAGTCCAAAGTGGACTACACCTCTCCAGTACGTACCTGAAGAGAGTGACTAGTTTCCGTGACAGTCAGACTGTCACACCGCATAGTAGGTGTACTTGGCGCAGGTGAGATTGTTACGTAACTATTCACATGATATCCCTCATGTTCAACACTTGTTCTTTGATAAGAAACACCTTTTATCTAAGTTTTTTGCAGTTTCCAAGCTCTGCCAAACAGTCTCATAATGAACTTAGTGCTCATTCAAGTTATTGAGCATAGCCATAAGTACCACCGAGTGTTGTAGCATGTTAAAGTGGCATGGCACCTAGCGTATTCTGTCACAGAATTTATAGGTATGCACTACAAGTAAGTCGTAAGCAACAGAAGAGAAGACTGGTATCGGGACTAGGAGCCTTACTTTTGCGCATTCATTACGTCACACGCTGAGCTTTTACCCAAAACAATCCGTCAATACTCTGAACAAAAGGATAAACCAGGATAGTTACGGTGCATTGGGGGCGCTCTGTATACGGTTGGATAAGATCGTTTCAGGACCTGGGAATCATGCAAACTGCCAATCAGAACTGCAACGTACAATGGTAAAAGATATTGATACAACAGTAACCCTGAAATTACCCTATACGCCTGAGGTTGTTATCACAAAGACATTCATAATCCAAGAGTCAATCACAATAGTATTTAAATACAAATAAAATAAACAGTCCTCCACGAGCCAGCTCGTCGGAGTGAATAAATAACGCCATCTCAACTGCCAGAACAAATCAAATGTCCCATTTGCAACCACCACATTCATCATTGCCGAGTATGAGCAGAAGTCAGAGACATTTCACTACCAGTTTTCCTCAAAGCTTTCACCAGGCTTTGCATATAGTTCGAAGGGTGAATAACATGGAAACTGATGGTGACAATAACCATGGGAATGGCATCGAGAGCGTATACATAGACTTCCGTTGATTGCATTCTGGAGTAAGGTCCTTCAACAAATTCAACCATGCGAAAGACAGATCGGATAAGTATGAGTATGCTGGCAAAATAAATCACCATCATGAATTCCTGCCAGTTGGGAGGTTGTGTCATTGAGTTCTTGGCAAATCTGTAATGAAAGCATCCTGCAACGACGACAAATACACTGAAGAACACAAGCTGAACTATCAAGCCAGCGACAGCCGCATCTTCTGTTGCCGTCAAAACATGTTGTTTATGGGCTTTGTCGACCTTTCCGCCATCTGCAGTCTATGGTCAGCATCCTGTCGGGGCTTCGCAGTCGCGGACCTAGATACATACCTATCGATTGGAGGACAATAGAAGTGATATCACCAAAGAGGAAAACCTTGGTCAACCATTTTGGATTGATGAGTGAATATTTCTCTCCATCCAGATATTTGATGAAGCGACCCAAAAGCATATAGATTGCAGCGGAATAGCATGTTGGACCAAGAAGCAGAAGGTGATCCTGGATTACACAAACGCCGAGAGTGTAATTGGGGGCTTCTTTCGCACTGATAGCTCGACCAATAAAGGCAATGGCTTCGACTAATTGGTAATGATTGTTAGCTCAAGGGTAGCGAGTTATGTATGTCAAAAGAACTTACAGAGGCACCCAACTAGAAATGGCAAAAAGAACCATACTCTTGTTGTGATAATTTGGTAAACATGAACATTTAATGATAGGGCAAAGAAAATAGAAAATATGATTGCTAGAGGGAAAGAAGGATCGTAATGAAAGTAGTTAGCCATATTAACCGTGGATGTCCAACATCAGAGAAACTATCAGAACAGAGGTATTGGGAGGAATAGCTGAAATTCTAGAGGTACAGCTAGCAAACAGGTGATAAAGCCCTCCCCCTGAGTTACACCCTGACCTTTTGTCAACCTGGGGGACTACAGACTGGCTGTGGATGGCGCTCAGAGCTGGCTTATCAGCACCTGAAAATAGCACGGCTGACGAACGCTCAACCCCTTGACACACGAGAAACATGCGAAACACTCGTTTATTACGTTGGTTGCCATCGAATGGTTGAACCATGAGCAAAAAATTGCTCCTTGTGTCGTTAGGCAGAGTCACTGAGGGTTTTCGATCGTCCTACGAAGTGGAATGTCTTGTGCATCTGTTAGTGATTGGTTCTATCAAGACAGATCTGCCGACGTCTAAACACAAGGCATATAAAGAATACTAGGTAGATATTGGTTGCATCTCGTTCAAGATATCGATCGACATTTGCAATGGAATATGAGAAATCTCTGGCAATATGACTTGATGATTCGTTCAATGTACGCGTGTTGCAGTCCGTGCGAGCTCGCAATATTTGAGAAAAGTGCAAATTGCAATGCTGATCTCTGCGCTATGAGATATAAGTGCTCGACAAGCGAAAGTTACTTCCCCCTTAGATAAGGATGATCACACGTGATTTAGGCCACAATGAATACACTTGGATGCTGCTCATTTAAAAGAGCATGATGTCTCAGCCGAAAGTACATATTCCATAAGATGCCTAAGAATGATCCCTTGTACTTGACAGCAGTTTGGATACATTCTTCCGACAACTATCATCATGTTCACTAGCGGGATAGTGCCTATGATCAAATAAACTGAAACTTGTCATTGACTTCAGAGGGTATGAGCAGAAAGAAGCGACAAAAATTCGATAGCGGCCTGTCCCTCATCATCTATACAAACTCAATGCATGAACCATTCGATGGTGATGGCTCGGACTACTAATTGTGGGTGAACACATACCGTGCAGAATGTTTAGTAATGTGAGTTAAACAGCCACGTCTCATTGAATAGAGAGCTGAAATAATGTAATAGATTTATCGGTATCGTACAGATTGTCTGTTATCTTTCGATTTCACGAAATAGCATCCGTCGTTCGCTTCCCAAGACTGTCAGCTATGTGTTGAACTTTTCACCTACTTTGAAGTCTGTCAGATCGGAAGTAATCCTACGTAAGCACTGCAAGACTCAGACACTGTTCAATGACAACTACAAGATGCTATAAGTAATTGAAGTTCCCCTTTCGAAAGGATTGAGATAACATCACTTGACCCGCCAATTACCCACTGCTTGTGGCAGCCAAGACCCAACCATCATCTCTTACCATTTACACTGGGCATCACTTTACGAGATGGGTAATTCGGTTCATTATCTAACAATCACTCCGTTGATGCTCCATAGGTCTTTAAGAAACTCGGGTAACTGCAGACTCTACGATACCTAGCGCTTCGATTAGAACAGATGGTACGCAGTAGATTTTCCAGTACGACATCCTTTCTCACTGATACAAACACAAGATTTATGCTGTATGTTGAAAGACGGAGTATTTTACTCTTGTAGGAGATGATGGGTCTTGTAACTGCTTCACTAATCACCGAGTGCAGTTGGGCTTTCAGTATCAGTCAAGAGCTTAAGACAATTTAGGAATTACCTATGAGATCCCAAAGTCTTGACCAGTTAACATGGTATACTGGCAGACGTTTTCAGGAGGATATGAAGTACTATGTATCAGCAAAGTCCTTCCAACTCTGGAAATAGGTATCCTGGGTGATTTGCCAGGTTGGTATAGAACTGTAAAGACCAATGGCGTGGCAAAATTATTGGACTATGTGGATGTAAAGTCGGCACGCCTTCGAGTGCCATCACGCAACGGCGATCAAGAAGATTGAAGTGAGTAAAGATAGATCATTGGATTTAACTACATTGCCAGAGCTGAATATCTTCAAGTTGGTAGATATGATATTGTATATTTTCTAAAGGCTAAGTCTTTTCAATCTAATGATACAAACGGTAATGACTGGAATTTCATATAGATAACTATCCGATAAAAGAACTGTACTTAAAGAACGACTAGACTTTTCTTCGATTCCATGACCCAGAGTGCCATTCATCGACGACTCATACCTTCACGCTGGGTTCAAGAGTACTCAGAAACTATCAGGGAAACCCACTCCGCGACTTTCAACAATGGAGTCGAAGCTAGATCTCTTGTCGTCGGCTGATGTAGGCGCGACCTCGGGAGCAACTGGGATGTCGTCAAAGGACCCCGAGAGCTTTCGCATCTCCATCCGACTTTCCGACTGTCGAGCTAAGGGCTGAGTATCGGTTTGGGTTTGAAGGTCGGCAAGGTTGGCTCAGCTAGTCGCGCCTCCATTCGCGCTTATTGTCTTGTCTGTATTCATGTTCCCTGGCCCTCTCGTCTCGCCCTCATTCCATCGTTTCTTGCCTGTGCCTCCTTCGCTTGTTCAGCTGTATCAGCAAGAAAGTCTGGATCAACACCGCCCACAACCTCCCTGGAAATATCTCTTTCAAGAACATTAACCCTTCTTCTTCACTTGCGACCCTCTCAACTGTTCCAGGTTGTTAATGATACTGAAGAGCGCCTTTGTCTCGCTATGCTACTCAGATTTGGCACCTGAGTATCCGCTGGTTAACGGCTAGAACAGTGTTTTCCATTCGGAAAACACTCCACGTTTCCGCCCTTCGGATATGACGTAAAATAGTATGGTAGAGTGAAATATTGTCAGACTGAAAGATGGAAAGGATAATTGACGAGGCAAGGTCTGCACACGAGGTAGAGAGAGTGATAGGACGATTTCTATTGCCTGAAGACCGGCGAATAGATGCGAGCTAAATTTTTGACTACTGTGATCAAGTTAATCACGGTAGGTATGCACTGGTGTAAGGGAAGCAGTTGTTGATCACTGGAGTGTGAGAAAGAAAAGTAAAGGTAATTTTAACTGTATTGGTTCTTGCGCGTTGCCTGAAAGCGAAAGCAAAGCCATGTCATAACAACTATCAGGAGCAGATACCGTAAAGTGACTTGTTCTCAGTAGACGTTTGAGCAAGGTACTGACATCATTACATATCATGAAGCCGGCTAAATATTACATGGCGACAGAGGCTACTCCAACTTTTCTAGTCCTGCACTAGCCTTGTCTGGCTTGCATAAACTTTGGATCTGGAGGATACGTCAGAAACGCGTTGTCAAATTCCATGAGTTGGTACGATACTACGGGTAGCAGTTCAAATCAACGGTGCCATGAAAAAGAGACGAGCAAGTCTGGAAACACAGGAAGAATCATCGTTGTTGTCACTAATCAATCAAGGGGACAAGACTAAAAACCGTATGCCGGATGAAGACGTGGCATTGGGCAATCCTTCTGGACCCGAAGTCGGTAGAGGCGTTTAGACGCGGGGTACGTCAAACTGAATCGTCGATCTGATTGACAAGAGCAGTACTTTTCACAAGCGGCGCAAGAAATGCCGAATCTTGCAGAATTAGTCCGAAACTAGCGCTGAAGGAAGGGGATCAAAGATGAGCTAGCCCTGCACGACGCTTGACGTGAGCCAATTAAACTGGGGATGTCAGGCATGCCAAGCCACGAAATGTAAGTGATCCCTTCAAGAGAGTAGTTCTAATCCTCAAAACAGAAATCAATGGTGGAATTGTCATTGCTTGGATGCGCCAGTTCATGCACGACATTGACCATTCCATAAGCCCGTTAGCGCCATGGCAAACTAGCCAATGATCGTTAACTACAGGGCCAGGGGCAATAGGTGAAACGTTGTCGACCACGACGACAACAACACTGGCATGACGGGCAACCTTATTACCCATGACCGAAGACAGAGAGATTGTCATAAACAATGTCTACAACACCAACCAGCCAGCAACCTCCGACAAGCCAAGGAGATGGGTTAATGTAGACGCTCTGGTTGACAGATCGACCGCCACGGGACGCGACATTGTCGTGGGAGACTTCAACCTTGATCATCCGGCATGGAGTGGTGACCTCTTGAAGGAAACCAATCGCTGCAAAGATGCCGTAAGCCCACAGCGTGGCATGATGGAAAAAGCTGGAATGAGGCTTTGGATGAAACCTGGCACTGTCACCTTTTCCCGCGGTACCGTTTCTGATGATAAGTCAAATGCTTCTTGCATTAACCTGACTTTCGTCGGTCCGGATTTGTTCCACCAGGTTGATCTCGAGCGCTGCGGCGTCTTCGACGATAAGCCTTGGGACCCAAGCGACCACCGACCGATAAGGACCACCCTCGATATAACTCCGATGCAAGACGATACGAAGCGGTTTATGTGGAAGGACTGTAACGACAAAGCCTTCCGAGAGGGATTGGAATCACGAATCAAGTCTCTTCATGATACGAAGCTTAACTCGAAACCAGAATTAGACCTTGTCCTTGACAACATTCATGGTCATCTGGATCAGGCTCTTCGCATCGCTGTCCCGTCTCGTCTCGCGAATAGCATACCTCGGCAGAGCGGACCCCTGCAGATGGCGGCTATCGCAGTCCGGCTGCAGGCTCTTCTGTTGTAAGTGTTCAATCGCTTTGATTACGTATTCAGTTAGTGTTTAACCAAGGCTTTGTTAGTAGCGGGCATCGTGGCTAGGATGGGTGCCAGCAACAGGGATCAGGGTGTATGTATGTCGTTCTTTCATCGGCGTTGAAGTATAGCTAACGTGATAGAGGACAAGGTGGGCAGATTGACTGACTGTGAGTATCTGGCATGTAGTTGACGATTGGAATTGTCGCTGACTTCTAGGGTCGAGTAGGGTTGGCTTCTTGGGTGTAAGTATCCTTTTCCTCCTCTAATTTTCCTTTGTTGTTGACCTGGAGATTTGAAGCTCGATGGTCCATTCAAGACTGGTGTGTATGTCTTTTTCTTTGTTTCTTTTCACTGTTATTTTGTTGATGCCGACTGGCCTTCAGTTTCTTAGGTTGTGTGGGGAAAACAGAAGCAGCCTGCTTAGTTGGTATGTACGTGCGATATCTGACATTGAACTAAGTTTTGATTGGTCCTGCAGTGCTTTTCTATTGTGTGAAAATAAGTTTGCTCGTCGTACCCTATTTCTTATGATATTATAGCTGTGCGTATCGCGAGGTGTTAGAGTTCGGTCGTCGATTTTAGAATTCGCAGCCGAAACCATCAATAAAAAATCCACGGCGCCAAATTCTGTCTTATCTCCCCTGTGAAACTTTATGTTGTTTGTCTTTTATTGGGTCCATGACGTGACTAAACTTTATTGTCCCCACTATTCTCTAAGGACCCCGCGTCAGCCTCAATCTTTTACTGGACTCGCCTTTTACTTCATCACCATGGCTCTTAATCATAACCTCACAACCCTCCCTTCGGAGATTCGTCAGCAAATCTTCAGGGAGCACTTCAAAGCTGACACGGGCTACGTCTACGATGCGTCACTCGACAAACTCAGACTTGCCGATGAGGCGCATACGCCCATTGATCTCTCCCTTCGATTGACATGTCGCTCTATCGCCGAGGATACCAAACACATTCCTTTCGCAGTCAACACAATCCAGTTCTCAACAGCCTTCTGCGAGGACTGGCGGAGCTTGGCCGGCTGCTTCAATCTTGTCGCCGCGGTATACCGCTTGCTAGAAACAGATTTTGTACTCCATCTCGCCAAGCACATCACCCCCGGAATGTATTCCCAGCTTGACTTCAAGTTTCCAACCTTCAGAGCAAAGCTCACGTCCCAGGTCGCATCCCATCGGGCACATGTTGAAAGCGCGTTAGAGAGTCATCGACTTTTGGGTCATCACGACATTCTCTGTGAAGATTGCCCCTTGTCGGCTCCTAGCCAGTGCATGCTTGTGACACAATTTATACAGCATCACGCTGATCAACCGATCCGCAAGTCCCCCGATTTTTACCAAAACTTCGGCTCTATTCACCAAGAAGATACCAATTTGTTTGTCGACAGACGAGATAACCCAGGGAAGCAACAGTCTAAGGGTATTCATGCGGCAGTATCTTATTGTTTGCATCTTATTGCGCAACATAACCCTAACGAATTCGCCGAGCAGGTGTATGGGTTCTTTCCGCATTGAAAAGGAAAGCATTCAGCCCAAGAGTTTCTCAATCTTCGGTCCAACCAGTGGGACATTCCTACGCGCGAAGAAATAAGTAGGATGCTGGAAATGTTGAACATTGGAGACTACGTATGGCAATACCCCGACATGTGGCATTATGAACCACAAAGCTTCTACGAGAGGGATTACCGCTAGGTTTCTCCACATCACCTATTCTCTGACGCGTACCTCGACCCTTTGAGACTTGGAAAGCGGTTTGACATTCGATCCCGTTCCACAATCGGCTTTTCCGCGGCAGCTGCCGCTATTCGATTTCTCGGACGACTGCCTGTCGAACAGCGAACTCAGATGCGGAAAGTTACGTTACAGGAAAACGTGGATTCAGTGAACGACCCTTCAAATCATGTCCAAGGGCTAATTCCGTTCTTTAAGGAAAACCCTTTGCTTCAAGTGGAACGACGTGTTAGCGTTTTTGGCTGCATCTCGAGCAATAATACAGCCGTTGACTATATGCTGGAGAAATTTCGGGGTGATTATCAGTCGCAGCCCTCAATTTGGGGCCCTCAATTCACCACCGAGGTGAGCTGCTGGCTTGTCGACGCTCTCGATGTGCTGGAATCTGGAATTTCTCCCGAGTCTTTCACCCTTCTTTTGGAGGCAGGATCGTATGACGACCTTTGCAAAGATCTTTTCCAGGAAGTAATCCACCAAGACGTTGCAAAATCAAAGGCATATTTCACGTGCTTAGAGAATGGTTTATACCAAAAGTTCAGACCGGATGTATTTTCTGAACGGGCGTCTGTATTTGCAATTGATGGTAGATTTGAAGGAGCAATCCAACATCTTTTGAACCGAACATCAATTCTCCGCTCTGACTTCGATCCCGGTACACCGGAAGACTTTGAGTCACTAGTCGAGGAAGTCAAAGCCGTAGGTGCTGGTGACGCCTACGGCCAATGGTTCTACCAGAGGAAGTACCCATATGGAATATGGACCTATCTTTACGAAGATGTTATGACAGCTCCGAGAGTAGAGGTTCAGACTTGGGATGAGTATCTGCAGGCGAAGGGAGTAGAGGCGACTGAGCTGGAAGAGGTAGAGAAGTAATAACCGGAAGCATTGGATAAGGGATTCATGCTATGTTGTGTTGTGGGATTTGAGTCTTTTGAAATTGCAATAAACAAGTTGAGAAGTAGCAATCTAAAAACATCCTTCCGCCATCACCAAACCTCTCTCTACCGAAGCTGAGCGTTGAATCATGTCTTAGTAGCCTCTCAAGATATCAACATTGAGTAGAGCAGCCCTAAGGTTTTGTAATGTTACTTAAACTCTCCTATACTATCTCTTCGCGTTTACCACCATCATAATAAAACCTTATCGCATGCTTCGTCACTGCCCTACCATGGATCGACGCCGTTGGCCCATTTGGCGTCTGTTCCATCTAATGAACTATCGCTTCGCGGATTCGAACTGATGAATCGCTACTGCCCAACCACAGACAACACTCTATCTATTCGACGGGACGTGACCTACGTATGGCAAGTTGCCTTACCGTGGGAGGGCTATAAGTACCTTTCCGTTTTCCATGGCGTTTTGGTCATGGATGCGGCTAGTCAGGCGTATCTAGTACATGATAGCACCAGCGGCAAGAGATATTCTAAGCTCTGCGATTGCTACTACACGCTAGGGTCGGAAGCTTTTCGGCATGAACTGAGAACCTGACTGAGGATAACTGGAAGGCATTGTTCGACTTTGCATCAGTGCTCGTACTCTCCAGCTCTTCATTAACAGCCAGGTCGATGCTACGGAAGCTTTTCGATCCTGTTACCAGTCTTCTGGAGCTAGGCTCTCTTGTTCGGGGCATAAATTCCAGTATATCGTTGGTAGTTTCATACATTTACAACCGAAATTCGCTCCTCTTGTTTATGGTGTTTGGCCATCAGAGAGCCACAGGCGCCTGTCTAGGTGATGCATCCAGTGTTTGAGATCTCCGTTAGCACAATATATCATTGTGCTAACCCGTCGGGCGTCTTGTCTTTAGGTAACCATCAGTTGACAGAACTTTTTTCCTCACGTTCTACGGGATGACAATAAACAATTGCGAGCGTTCCATAAAGCGGAGGTTCTTTCTATGCAGAGAGTAGTAAAATGATCATCTAGCTTTATGAGATTGACAAGATCATTCTCGTCAATATAGCGGCGTTTCAAACATACGTATCCATTCTATCAGTCTATCTTAATCCTATCTAGCCTCAACCTCGATGCTCCCAGCCTTCAGCCTCCACCGTACGTCACATCGAAAAGTATAAACAGGAGCCGGCGCTACTTGTAGGACATTGGAGATCCCTCATATCGATTTGCATCTTCAATTACCAGTTCCACCAATATTATATCTCATCCCCCAACATTGACTACATCACAGTCAAAAAAAGAAACGATGCGATCTGGCGATGTCCCGTAGACTTGAGAATCTATTTTTGCTCCTTTTAACCATGATTACTTTCTTGGGAGGGTTCATATTGATAGAATTCGAACTCGGACTTGACCATTTTGGTAGATGAAAGGAGCACTGAACGAACAGAGCTGTCAGCCTCGAGGTATACGTTCCAAAAACGAGAGTCTCGGGCATGAAATATGATACAGGGGCAGTTGGATGACAGAAACAGACTGAAAGACAGTTTGACATGATTGTTGAGTTTGTTACTACTGTTCCTCTATATCAGAGGAACTTAGATCAACGGCCGACGGTTGTCATCCCGTATTCAGCCGCCGCAGGACGTACTCTATGACTTTTCCAGCAGGAGTCAAAAGCAATGGCCTCCCACAGCTTTGTTGACAAGGTCAGCGTCGTACACTGTCCCTAATTGAGCGCAATCCGACGTCAGGTTGCGCTAGACGAATGACACGCTGTGCAGTCAGAAGCAAAGGTAACTTTGACTGATGTAAGACGACAACTACGTGGCCCCGCATGACTCAGGTACTAGTATTATTTGGCGAGGCATGTCATCTTTCTGAATAAAACAGAGATGCCCTTAGCTGTAATAACCAAAAAATACAACAATAAGTTAGGAAGGCTATATAACTTGTTCAGTCCAATCTCGTGATATGAGGAGTTAAGAAACGCCCTGCAACCATTTAGGGATGGATCACTATCCAGGGTTCGATATCCAACAACTAAACACTAAAGACTTGTGCGACTAGGAACTTGTTCCGCCAATGCACTAAGTTATCATTAGTCCTGTTGACCTCGATAGGGTTTCCAAGTCCATTGCTTATCTCAAAATCCTACGTTACATTCGCATAACTTGACTGCCATTGCGAGGGCTACGATGTTGCCACTATTCCAGTTGACATTGCGGGTGACGCTGTTAGAGGCAATTACAAGTCAAGTACCACTCCAAAAGACCTCGGCTCTGGAAGAACTCACTGTCGCCTGTAGTTCAACTTTTAATAAAGACTGCTTATTTACATGCTCTTATGAGTAGCTAACAGAATATAGTGTAATTAGAAGGAAATAGGGAAATGTAGTACTCTGATTATGTCGAGTTAGATATCCGAGCTCCAGCAGAAGTGTCGCAGAGCTTACTGTTTTTATATATACGACGACAACTGAGTTTTGAACATCAAACAGTAATAGGTACTGTGGTCTAGTTGGTTATGACATCTCGTTAACACCGAGAAGGTCCCCGGTTCGAGCCCGGGCAGAACCTCATTTTTTGGCCTTCGCCTATATCAAAAGAGCGATCATCTCGCTGTCGTCAAGGGGGCTGGAATTCTCTTGGACTCAAACACTGTTTGTACAACATTTTAGAATGATTACTCGGTGGCGTATTGACGTTCTCAAAAAAGAGACAGTGCTGGCTACAACAATCTGATGTTCACTAAAGTGTAGAGGCACTTTCTCTCCAGTTTCTCTGCTCATCTGAAACTCCAGCCTGAGATAGATCTATTTCCAAATAGGACAGTAGAGAGATATTTAAAATTTAACCTTGGGCTACGAGTATACATAACTGCAGTAGAGAGGTATGCGTGGTATCGGATAAGTGGCGTTGCTTTTCCACTTTTACCAACTGTTGAAGTGAACTTTGAACAGTTACTATTGGGTGGCAGGCTACGCTAAGCCTAAGCAGGAAGGTAACCAACGCCAACTGACCAGCCCGGTAACTCTCCAAATCCCCCCGGAAGCGCTTGACTATTCAGAAGCCAGTGAGATCCTGTCGTGTCTGCATGTCGCGGCACACGATGTCTTGCTCCTCATAGTCGTCTAACAGGAATCCTATAGCGTACACCGGCCAGGTCCCGATGTACGACGCGGACCAATGCAGATCACCAAAGCGTCGGCACAGGATGTTCAGCGGTATACGAGTCTGCCAGTTGTCTGAGAAATGCACCTTGGAAAGCCTGTACTTGGGCCAAAAGCCATAAGATGCTGCATGAGAATAGAGGATACCATTACGTACAAGCAGGTTGCATCTCGGTTCAACGTATCGGGGGCATCGAGTTCTGTCATAGCCTGTAAGGCATAATTCTACTTAACATATACGGCTCTTTGGAACTATCTCGATTGTCCTGACCTTGTCTTCCCTACAGGACTCAAAGTCGAGGAGGGAGAAAGGTATGATGATGACGACACACCACTTGGACCGGAGTTTGCTCACGTGAAGGAGCTCTGGGAGAGTGGCAACTTTACAGGGGCCCCTGTCAACCTCCAGCTCATTGGGAGATGGCGTCACGACAATCAGCTGTTTTCGGCCCTAAAGCTTCTTCATAACGCTCTTGGTCTGTAACGAGAGCTATCTGGGGGTCTAAGGTGTGATCAGCTGCCGTTGATTAGCACTGGAAAGCGAAGTAGGAACACGCGTATGCACATTTTTGACATGTTGTACCTGTTTAACATGGACCTAGAAATGATTCATACTGTGAGATTGAACATTCTGGCCTTGCTTCCGAACTCTGCCAACGAATGTGTATACATCACACCATCTTTTCGCCACGTCTCTGGGCCCACTCGCTCTCAACAAGATGCTGCTCGTGAAAGCGTTCGTCACTGACGGTTGGACGACAGTATATGAAAATGTGTTCCTCAAAGATAGCCGCTCATTGACACACAGTCGGCAACTGCATAAGGAGTAGTGTGACGGCTGGGATTCACAAGGGATAAACTGGTCCGTACAGAGTCACATTTTGAACACCTCATAACAAACCGTGACTTAGAATGGCTCTACGCCTGGTCGCAATGTGCTTGTACTAGTAAGAGCTTCAGCTCCTTGGTTGTCTTCTCAGGCTTGGCAACGGCCTCCAAAATTTGTTTGACAACCCACCGCTGGATACGTTACATCGGAGGCCCTGTATCGGAATTTCGCAACAGCTAACTTCCAAATGCAGCTCCAACAGATGTCTGTCTAGATCAAACACATAGCTGGACAAGTAACTGACTATCTAAGTGGCATGAAGGAGAGACATAATTAAGGCTAGTGCCACGACAGGATCCATAGTTCGTCGAGTGGCAAGATATATATGTCATGTTTCTGCAGGATTGTCATTGCTACGTTATATTTTCGAGGATTATCTCATCATCATTTCAATCGCCTGTGTCATATATGTGCAAATCTGCTTTGCTTGTGTCAATATCCTATCCCTGTCCCGTTCATTAACGGCCGTGTCGTGCAAGGAAGTGCTCGTTGTTATGCCAAAAATCACCTCGGCATGCGAGCTGACTTAAACTTAGATGATAAAGTCTTATGATAGTTTGATGAACAGATTTAAGACGAGTTAACGAGAATGGATTACAAATTGATGGCGCGATCTGAGAATTGTTGTTAAAAAACTGGACAGGAGCTCAGACTGACGCACTGCAGTTGATGTGTTTTCTTGCCCAAGCGTATAACCGAGTACCAATCAGGAATTCGAGCCAAACCGTGGGTAAGAATACCATCTCTCTTGATATGATAAGGCTAGTTAGCTCCTTCTTCTATATAGGAGTCATAGGGAAGAACTTTTCAGATGCCAATAATGTTGGTTGAGCACCTTTGATCCGATCCATTCAAGTCGTGCGCGTAAAGGTTTGCAACTTAACTACAGCGCAAACGCTCGTTCCAGAAGCACCAGAAACTACTCTATAAAGTCTGGTTTCACAACCAGGTGCATTTGACTGCATATTGAGAGTTAAGGATTGATTGGGGAAGAATTGTAACCTGAGAACGCGCGTCATAGATCTTGTTTGTGACTATCAATATTAATAGGGTGGATTTGTGAGATACGTGAGGATAAGCACAGTACGCATAACGGAATCTTACAGTTGTCGGAGTTGGATTGGCACGGACAACAATACAAGTCCGTATCCGCAGGATGTCAGGCGGCGGAGTAAAATGACTGGCGGAAGACCTCCCTGTCTCTCTCTAAAACATGGAAACCGGTAGAAGAAATGTGAACTGCCCCATACAGTCATTAGCATGAGATTGGGTCAGGTTGCACTATTGCTGACATTCTGTACGTCAGTCATTATGAATTGAAATGTCCGTAGGGTTATTGGCAAACTCTATGATAAGCTGTAATACCTTGATAGACTTATCCAGCCGGAAAGCCGAGAAACGTAAGCCCCGAGCACATACGTTGTACATCCGTCGGACCTAGGGCTTGGTCACCGGTATGGGGAATGTTTGTTCGGACGCTATTTCGTAACGACAAGCAAGTATTAATAATTAGTGAAAGGGAGTATAAAAGCTTGAGATATGGCTTCGCTCTCATCCTATCGAGCTGACCTCAATCAGAATCAAAATTCTACCTGGAAAACAACCATTCTAAATACTCAAAAACAACATGTTTCCATTCACAGTCTATATCATGATGCTCTGTACCTATCTCACATTAGCAAACGCTCGTATGCATACTCTTCGCCTCGCGCATCAAGCGCGCGGCATACTCTCATTGAGTTTTAATCCCTCTGCACATGAAAATGAAAGTATCCAGCTACTTAGTACTACTGGAGCTGGGTATCAGCCAGGATGGTTACATAACAGGGGGAAATATCTTTACTCAATTTCGAGAACACATTTCCCCGACACGTTATCTACTAGCGGCGGCATCTTCGCATTCAAAAAGCTACCCAATGGCTGTCTTGAGCTATGTGATGTATCAGCATCCCATGGCGATGGTGGCGTCTACCTCGATATCTCAATAGATGGTAAAACACTGTCTTCAGCAAACATGTAAGCCACAATCCATTATCTTCACATCAAACATTTACATTGTTGACATAATCTGACCTCAGAGACGGTTCCACGGTCTCTGTACTTTCACTGACTTCTGCTGGCCACTTTGGTGATGTTGCTCGTGTGTTTCATTACAACCTCACACAACCTGGCCCTGGTGCTGGAGATTCACAGAGGATCTCCAACCCACATGCGGCCGTCTTCAGTCCGTCGGGCAATATCATGGCTGTTCCTGACCGGGGCGCGGATCGCGTATACATATATCAGGTGCACGGTAGGAAGCGTGTCGAGCAGATTCGAACCCTGACATTATTATCTGGAACTGGCCCGCGCCACGTCCTCTTCTCTCAAGTCAGCGAAGAGAAAACCTTGATGTTCCTAGTTTCGGAGTTGGATAACACTATCAATGTTTTTTCGTTTGAACACAGCAGCGTTTGCCATGGTGGCAAGCACCCTGACTTAAACGAAACCTTGCGTATAATGCACCTACAAAGGACATCTACTCTCGACGGTTCAAGCAAGCGTACAAAGCCCACGAATCTCAACTTGGCTTCTGAGCTTGCTCTGTCGCACGACAGGCGCTTCTTATATGTATCCAATCGTAACACGGAGTCAGTTGATAAGGTAGACACCATTGGCGTATACTCTTTGGATGCACACGCCGATAAACCGCTCCAATTCTTGGGCCTCAACAGCACTTACGGCAAGATACCTAGGCATTTCTCTCTATCATCGGATCTTCAGAACCAATTCCTGGCGGTCGCAAACCAAGTCACCAACGATGTATTTATCTTCCAAAGAAACATCAAGACTGGTTTTCTAGATCGTGTTGCTGGAAACTACAGTCTTGGAGAGCTAGATTTGACAACAAAAACTGGCCCGATGGCTGTGATTTGGGACTGAATCAGTGGTTTATATGAAACACAACGGGCTTATCCAGGTCGGCGAAGTCTCGGCTACAAAACCTTATCTACACGTCAACCCCTGTGTTGGTTCTGCTCTTATTGGAGGATATTGGAACTTTAGTTGGCTCTCTGATTCATCAGTTACTGTCAGATGAAAGTGCTACTCTTGCCGTGGAAGCCAGATGGGGGAAAGCTAGTAGAGGTAACGGTGAACAGACACAAGGAGATTCTCTCGGATCTTAAATCACCATCTGGGATGAGCCACTAGATCGACTATATACACAGTAGTATGATCATCATCGTATCATCGTCATCATATTATGAGCAATGCTCCACAGCCAGACATTGTCAAGCTTCATTAGACTGAAGGTAGTTCAAAAGGAGAAGACTTCTTTTCCCTCCACTACCTGGGGTATGATCCATAATGAAGAATCACTTCTCACCATACAGATGTATGGGAGAAAGCCTCATTGAGTTCGCATGTCCTGGGCCGTTGCAGTGGGCAACGTCCAATCTGAAGGTAAAGACGCTCAATAGACCAGCAGCATGAGTCTGATCGTCAAATTCCTTGCCGACTTCCGAGTCGTGTTTCTCAAAAATACCAGTACATAATTGCCGAAGGACTCGCAGAGTAACAATTTGACCCCAGGGCTTACAGGCGTATAGTTTAATAGTGCTAAAAAGGCGCTCGGTCTGCAGGGTAGACTACCAGACTTAAATGCACCCCGACAAATATACTAATAGCACTCGTTGATACATGGATATTGATCACGAACCACCACATCAACAAATGGGTGGATGTAGATCAGTAGCTTTAGACAAGGTGGACTACTTAAATAGGAAGGAAGCAGGAAATGACAGGAGAACTGTACAGTCAATCTGAAAATCATCCGGCGGGCAAACCTGCGCACTAGTTGATTAGAGAGTAAATGAGTGGCTATGAGATTCGTGGTGTCATCGCGAATACCGGCTGTGACGCAACTGTGCCACATGTAAATGGCAGAGATTGATATATCCTACGCTGATACTACAGTTGTAAATTTAGATATTCTACTGGCCAGGAAAGCCAAGTATGGAAATTCTGAGAAATAGCAAGTATGCCGTTCATGACATGGGATGCCCATTCATGCATGAACCAATACTGTTTCTCCAGGGTCCGAAGTAATACGCAAAAGTGTCCTAGAATAACTATTGCGCCCGGATCTCCTTGGTGCAATCCTTCCATGTAATCATCTCCAAGCTGATAGATCCAGCTTATGATGCACTCAAGCTTGCCAGTAGTGTTTGAAGCAGCGTTTTGTCCTTTGCCAAATGTCCTTTCGAAACAATCCGTAAGGACATTTAGCTCATGTTTGTACGCTTTAGTCAATCTGTCGTCCGCCGACTCGGCAATTATGTTGGGGATGTTATTCAAAGAATCGCGCCAGTCTTCAATCACATCGGTCATTAGAGCTGTTTCAACAAGCTTCGGTCCTTCTGATGTGCTCTGGCTAGGCTTCGGGGCATATTCTGCCAACATGCCAGAGAATACCGATGACCATCCCGTTGACTCGACAACTAGCCGTACTCCGCGAAGCAAATGAAGCCATGATACTTGGCCCTCTTGATTGATCAGAAGAAGATTCCCAGAACTTGGTCCTTTAGCCAGAGCTACAAAGCATATGAGAACAGATGTCAAATATGCAGCTGGAGCGCTGTCGACATCAAGTCGGCTTATCAGCACCATGGCTGGTCGTAAAGCTTCTGTCAAATGGCTCTCTGCAAGTACCAAGTATCGCGATTTGTCGTTGGGTTTGAGCCTAGCGAGGTGATACGATGATAATGACAAGATAAGGTTCAGTATGCATGGGTGCTGAAGTCCAAGCTGAGGGGCGCCATCAGACCAGAGTCGATTTTGGTCACTGTCGCTGAAGGAGATTGCCGTCTTTGTAATAAAATGATGAAAAAGCTCAAGATCGGCGATATTTAAAGGATGTGAGCTTGTATCAGTGGTCATCGACTTTTGAGATTGTACTTGCTCAGCCCAACAAGTCCAGTCCGATCTAGGACGTCCTCGACCTCGTGGCCGTGTTTGTAAGTGGGACGCCGAACTGAGACAAGCTTGGGAGTCTGGTGGCCTGGGAGAAAAGTCACACCATACACCAAATTGGACACATTTTCCGCACTGCGGTTTCACTTCGTCACACTTGGAAACGGCCGGGTTAGTAGACATACAGTGGCCGTTGTAGGCGGGCCTTTTCGGCCGTAGACTGACTTGGTGGTACTAACCTTGACTTTCCGTCTTTTGCAGGTTTGGCAACCAAGGCGAGACTTCTTGTGGGCTTTTCGCATCTTTGTGTTGAGAGTGACTGCTTTGTTTGAGGCAGTGCAGCACGAGGTTTCTCAGAAGGGAACTGACTGGCTCAAGTCGGTCATTCTTGAAGGTTTCTCTATCCGTATCGCGACCTCGTATTTGCCATCCCATATGTTAAAACTTTTCAAGTGTGGCACGGATCACCAGTCCAGTTTTGGATTAAACGCAAAGAAAGCGTAAAATCATGATTGGCCAGCACAAACGCTAGTCCTTGGCGCAGCAAACTCCGGTTCCCTTTAGCTCATCAGGGGTTAGAGAAGGGACATAATGTGATTTCTGGTTTATTTATGGCCCAAGGAAGTATGGAGCAGAGATGTTCTTAGTCTTTCACTCACTCGCATGAAGAGACTCAATTGTGTTGAAGAATCTCAATGGTAGTGAAGAATGTACTCCAATCTGCCTTTTCCACTTACAGACGGCTTTCAGCACAATCTCATACTATAATCTATGATTGACATAAAGAAGACAACGATAGAAAAGCTATGAACCGTAACCAAATAAACTTGGCTTCGTTTATCTAGTACGTGACCAAGGGCATAACGTCCTTTACTATCTCTTGCCGCCGACATTTCGTAATCAGTCGGCCTGGATGTAAGATAAGTACAAGAACTATTATAGCTAGCATAAAACAACAATCGAAAACATATAGAAATATTTCAGTTGACAAAAGAGGTCCGTCGCCGCCTTGCTTGTACTCGATAATCCTGACCAAGTTGCGAATCAGAAAGAGACCGCTAGTCAGGTATAGCGCAATGAAGTACCGCCGATAGTGCGTCACTAAACCGGCGAGGCAATGGACTGGCGGGTTTGAGCGGATTCGGAGCTGCAGAGTGAGAGTGCAGATAATGAACAAGGCAAAAGCAAAGATCTGGAGAATCAGTCCAACCATGATGATGCTCTGACCTCGTTTTGCTTGGTCTGGCTCTTCGCTACCGGACATGATTGCACCTGCAGTCTGTGTGACAAAACAGACCACATCAACCAGCACGAATAATTTGGTAATCCATCGCAACCCGATGAGGGATATCTCTTGTGCTTTCAGGGCTCTAGTGATTCGACCGAGGGACATGTAGATAGTGGCGGCGAGGAACGGAGGGGCGGCGAGAACGAGCAAGTTCTGTATTATGAATGGCAAAGTTTGTCGGACATTGTCGTGAGATCGTGATCGGAACCAATAGGCGGCAGCTTCCACTAGAAACGTGCGTCAGTCATCTAAGTTCGAAGATGTTCAGGGCGAAGGTTCTTACTGCCGCAGCCAATGATCATTGGGATTGGAAAGGCTGATCGATAGGGAAACATCATGATGAAGTGCGCAATACCAGCTACTCCGAAAAGACCCATGAAAGCATACGCTGGGCCTTGTGCCGGATTGTAAGGATACAAGTCAAAAGGAGCGTAGCCTTCTGGCGTTTGTGTACTATTTGTCATTGTTCAAGCTGAACTTTGTCCGTACGATAAGCTGCAATTGATATCAGTTGTTCGAAAAGACAAATTAAGCGAAGGAAATAAAACATAAAAATGGGAGAAAAAGAAAACAGCTTCCTGGTTGATCTGTAGAGTATTATGTATTCTGTATGTAGTCCACGCAACAAATACAAGGCCGGCAGGAAGCGGACCATTTTCAATGTTTCAAGAATACCAATGGCCTTGAATTCAAAACGATGCTATCTGTATAAATTCATTGGCTGTCAGAATTTACGCATTCGGAACGAGCTTTGTCGCCACCCTCGGCCTCGATTTGTCTCCTGCTGGTCCAGTCTCAACGTATGTGGAGATCAGTAATCTCCCCTCGGGTTTCTGAGACGCGGCCGTATTGGTGGCTTGGGTCTCTCCCCTTCGTAACCATGGTTGCTCGACCGCTAACGAACTGTCAATCTCATGCGCCCAAGATTTAGGGCTTGGGCGTAAGGCGACTCGGCATTTCCCGCTCGGTGAACAGCAACACGAACTGCAGGGAAGTAGACGCCTGCCTGATGGAACTTTGTCAAAGCACGCACTTCCACTGACGTTTCCCCCCCCTCAAAGTCGTCTTTGAGGAAATTGCCATTGCCTTCAAAGTCCCACTCTACCGACGTGATGAACCCCACCCCCACAGGAACCTCAATGTGAGCTTCCAGCGAGATTGTTTGTCCCCTTCCTATCACCACACTCGATTTCCCTTTGGCTGTCAGATCAATCACTGCCTGAATACCTTTACGCTCTGCAGCTGTCTTGGGAACTATGACTTGGCCACCATCGACTGAGTAGACTGTTTGTGCCACAGGCTCTTCGTTATTCTCCACCCATGCGCTGAGGTCTCTGAGGTGTTGTTCGTAGATACCTGTGAATTCAACAACTCGATTTGTTAAAGACTTTGGCACAGCGCCCATCTGGTGGTCGGCATTATCGGCAAAGTACAGCCTAAAATTGTCCTCAAATCGATTGCCCAGAGATTTCTCCACTTGTTTCCTGTACCAGTCTGCGTGCCAGGGAAAAGCATCATAGTCCAGCAGAGTATCCAAGACAATCACTTTGCAGGTTATATTGCCAGTATGAGTGCAACCACCACTAGCCCCTTGAGATATGATCGGTCCAATACAAAGAGGACGTTGAGGGTATTTCGGCGATCCGTCTGATTTCAACAGATAACTCCAAGCGTAGAAGCCATCTTCAGTTGGTATCTGGTGTCTGTGATATGACGACGCCGCTAGCGTTGCCAGGTTGTCAGCTTTCAGTGAAAACCCCTCGGAAAGGGATTTGACGATAGTGGCATCATTCTCAGGGTGAATAATTGCTAGCTTTGAAGACCTGTCCAGAGTTGCTGTGAAATGTCCGAATGACTGGCCGTTTGTATCAGATATGATCTCAAACGAAAGACCATGCGGAGGAGGTGTGCCAGTAACCTTGTCAAGAATGATGCTGTCTGGTATCCCGTTTGGTCCATATATCACATTTTGAACTGTTGCATTGAGCTCATAGACCGAGTTTCGCCAAAGGTCGCCGAGATGCGAATTTTCCGTTCCAAGGTATCCAGGTTTCGTCCAAAAATCGCTGAAGTATGTTGGATCGAAAGATCGGATCATGGGTACCACCATCTTTCGCATCGTTGACCATAGCTGGGTTCTATCCTGAGCAACCCCGGCATAGTCTTCCCAACTTCGGATTGGAATACCAAGATGTGTAAGTTCTTCCAATACACCACGTCTCGTTGAGTCCAATGCCGAATAGGGGTCACCATTCCCACCTGGGCGAACTGCATCCAAGATGGATGCTGTAACCGAGTCCAAAACGACTTGGCCGAAAGCTCGGATACAGAAATTGCTCGGAATCGATACAGGAACTGCCTGGACCAAAGGAACAGCGCCTTGCCAGACATTGAATGTATTCTCGATGGCACCAACAGTGACCAAAGAACCACCACTACCGCCATATACATAGCCATAAATCTTTCCTTTGTAATTATAGTAATCGGCAGCGATTCTTCTCGATATTTTTGCTACCGCAGCATTAGCACGATAACCGCCACCTCCGCTGACGTGGTTAGTATAGCCTCCGCTGTCGGCACCGAAGCCAATTGTGCGGTCCGATGCCGTTGAATTCTGAGTTGGATATACCAACTGAAAGAATCGGCCTTGGAAGTTGGTCTTGGGGAGATATATGTTGAAATCAATACTAGTGCCCTCAAAGTGACCAGAAATTCTGCGATGAAGAACGGGAATGTCAACATCTACTTCCCGATCAATTATGATCTTGTTGTACAAGGGATCGATGCATTCGGGCGTAACCTGTATCGCTGATCCTTTTGAGTGGCATTGAGGACCCTCTGCTAGAATATTAAGCGTAAATGGTCTGGGAGTAGTCGCACATGCTGCAGTAATATGTACAAAATGCAACCTATCTACCAAGTTAGCCAGGAGAATCAGTAGTTCCAGTGTATGCTTACAAAGCCAGAAACGTCGCAGACAACAAAATGACTACGCATAGATCATTGAACCGTAACGCGTGACACAATTCCGAGCCAACAGGCGAGGCCGGTCTATGTTCAGCGCCCGTCCTTTCCTGGAAAAATTCGGATAATTTATGGCCTTTTCCTCTGGAGCCTAGAAATGCCATTTTTAAAATATACAATCCAGCCCAAGATTAACCTTGTTCAACCAAGCTTCGCATGTCATCACCAGTCCAAGGACCCCTTTAAATAAGTAAATAAAGTCAGTGCCATAATCCGCACTGTAAGTCTCCCATCAAAGACAAGCATCCTTAGCTCTAGTCATGGATTTCCGAGATATTGATAGGTTGTGGTTTGACTGCGCCCCAGCTTGGTGGAGCCAAACCACCCTAGCAGATACGACGCAAAGCGTAAAGTCTGCTATTCGCTAGATCAGTTTCTTTACTTGGTGTGGCTTTGACAAAAAAAAACAGAAGAGTTCAGACTGTAGCAATACACTTGAAGTTCATTACCTATCTAATGTATCCGCAAAAAAACGCAATTAAATATCCGACTACACTCTGAAACCAATGAGATAAATAACTTAGCCACAGAGTCGCCAGTATGATCTACGTCTTACAAAAAGTGACAGCGTCTGCAAAACATCACATACAACAGCGGGGATTCGCTGGTCGTCACCGACCCAACTACTAATCCGCCGGTCAGTGGCTTGACTATGGGAGAGCGGACGGGATCCCGTATTCTCCACTGCCTTTGGTCGTATGTAGCAGATACGAACAGCATACAGGTTGATAAAGGCTGAGGAAAATGGCAAACGTTCCCAGATCATTCAGCGAAGCGGTCTTGTCATCGTGACAGTTATCAGTGCTAAGAGCC